>UESW01003494.1:0-69674 GCA_900491605.1 Calamus simplicifolius
TGGCATTTGGTTGCTGTCGACATGGAAAGGAAGGTGTTCATGCACCTGAATTCAATGAAACGCAACCCGAAGTACAAGGCCAATGCAAGGAAATGGCATACAATTCTAGGCCACATATTTCATATCTACTGCGATAAGAAGGAAGTGATGGAGTAGCCGATGGAAGATATTTCGGATTGCCCAAGCCAACCGAGCGATCGCTGGATTGCGGCCTGTACTGTCTGAGATACATGGAATGTCTTGCTCGATGAGACAATCCTGATATGAAGCTGGATTTCATGGATGAGGAAGTCAGAGATTACCGGCGACACTTAGCTGCAACGATATTGAGAGAGGGCCTGAACAAAAGATTAGCGACATTGTCAAAACATGTTCTTAATTTTTGTATAAAAGTATTCGTCTTTGAATGAAAATTGTATGTAATTTATTCATATTAACACTGATTAATATTTAATGCAAATGTTAAAAATTTTATCATTGCGAGCAGGAGTGTCCTCGTTGTATTCATATGTTTGCCTTCGTATGTTTCCACCTTTCTGGTGTAGTTTGACAAGAACTAGGTGTCGTTTGACAAGAACTAGGGTGTCGTTTGCCATGAGCTGGGGTGTCGTCGCTCTTAAATTGTCGGGTCGCGCGTCCTGGAATGTGTCGTATGTTTCCGTCTTTCGGGTGTCGCCCGCAAGACTAGGGTGTCGTTTTCCATGAGCTAGGGTGTCGTCGCGCTAATTTCTTCGGAGTCATTCGCGAGCACCCTCGTATGTTTCCGTATTTCGGGTATCGCCGTGAAAGACTAGGGTGTCGTTTTCCATGAGCTAGGGTGTCATCGCGCTAATTTCTTCGGAGTCGTTCGCGAGAACTGGGATTCTCATATGTTTCCGTCTTTCGGGTGTCGCCGCGCAAGACTAGGGTGTCGTTTGCCATGAGCTAGGGTGTCGTCGCGCTAATTTCTTCGGAGTCGTTCGCGAGAACTGGGATGTCTCGTAAGTTTCCGTCTTTCGGGTGTCGCGTGAAAAACTAGGGTGTCGTTTGCCATGAGCTAGGGTGTCGTCGCGCTAATTTCTTCGGAGTCGTTCACGAGAACTGGGATGTCTCGTATGTTTCCATCTTTCGGGTGTCGCCGCGCAAGACTAGGGTGTCGTTTGCCATGAGCTAGGGTGTCGTCGCATAATTTCTTCGGAGTCGTTCGCGAGCACCATCGTATGTTTCCGTATTTCCGGTGTCGCCGTGATAGACTAGGGTGTCGTTTTCCATGAGCTAGGGTGTCGTCGCGCTAATTGCTTCGGAGTCGTTCGCGAGAACTGGGATGTCTCGTATGTTTCCATCTTTCGGGTGTCGCCGCGCAAGACTAGGGTGTCGTTTGCCATGAGCTAGGGTTCGTCGCATAATTTCTTCGGAGTCGTTCGCGAGAACTGGGATGTCTCGTATGTTTCCGTATTTTGGGTGTCGCCGCGCAAGACTAGGGTGTCGTTTTCCATGAGCTAGGGTGTCGTCGCGCTAATTTCTTCGGAGTCGTTCGCGAGCACCCTCGTATGTTTCCGTTTTTCGGGTGTCGCCGTGAAAGACTAGGGTGTCGTTTTCCATGAGCTAGGGTGTCGTCGCGCTAATTTCTTCGGAGTCGTTTCGCAAGCTCTGGGATGTCTCTTATGTTTCCGTCATTCGGGTTTCACCGCGCAAGGCTTGGATATCGTTTGCCAGAACTAGGATGTCTCGTATGTTTCCGTCATTAGGGTATCGCCGCGCAAGGCTTGGGTGTCGTTTGCCAGAACTAGGATGTCTCGTATGTTTCCGTCCTTCGGGTGTCGCCGCGCAAGGCTTGGGTGTCGTTTGCTAGAACTAGGACGTCTCGTATGTTTCCGTCATTCGGGTGTCGCCGAGCAAGACTAGGGTGTCGTTTGCCATGAGCAAGGGTATCGTCGCGCTAATTTCCTCGGAGTCGTTCTCGAACATTTCATTTACGACCAAGCAACCATAATTCAAAAGTTACAACACTCGTGTTTTATATATGATCTTGTGTAAGTTGACTCAATACATAAGCATCAAATTCATCCATTAAAGTTTCTGACGGCGGAACATTTATCTCCAGGTCCTCTTCAGTATTAATAGACTGCAAACAAGTCTGCCTGCTACTTGAAGCAGCTCTTTCCTTGGCCTGATTTTTCCTTGATCTTTTTGCCTTCTTCTCGACTGCACTCTTTAATATGTTCTCTCTCGGGCGACCTTTCGTCCGAATTTGTTCAGGATCTTTAAAGCACGAGTGTCGTCTCGTTAGAACTTGCAGAGATGAAATCCAGTTGAGCACGAACCTACGCTCTCGTCTGAAAGTCCGGTCGACAGGAGTCTACTGGAGTCTTCAAATAAAAGTTTATCCAATGAGTTTTTCCCTGCCAACAACTCACGTCGACGTTCGCTTCTCTCTCTGAATTCGGCCAAGTCTGTAAGAAAAAAAAGTGTTGATGTAATAAAGAAGTGAGAAGAAAGAGTTCTTACTTGCTACGGCTGACATATCCGGTGTACAAAGTTTTTTTACACAGACTCCTGACTCCAGTATCAAGGTTTTCCAGTCCAGTAGCTGAAGTATTTTCAGCCTCTAAGCTGGAAGAAACAGAGTTCTTCTTGCACAGATGACAGAAACGTAAAATGGAGCGAAAGGGCATTTTCGTCCGCATGAAAAATTTTAAAAAAAGCGAACAGCATTAAATGTCCGTCACGTTCAGAACGTTACGTCAAAGCCCAGCCATACCGCTGTCAGGTCATCCATGTCGGATCCACGTGGACCAATAGGAAGATGCGGTGCAGCCCACGTCAGCGTTGCTGCACCAGGCCGGTGTACAAAGTGTTTTCCTTCCTATTTTTGTCAACCTTCTCCTCTCTCTCAAAATGGCTGCTATGCTTTATTGGGCCTGGTGGGTGCTATCAAGGCCCAAGAGGGATAACTTGTATTGAGCTGAATTTGAGTACAAGGTTTGAGATTAAATTAAGTCATGGGTGTAACACGGGTTTGGGGATAGTTTAATCTTATTGGATTAATCCATGGGAGTTTTTGTTAAGTATGAGCCTGGCCCACCTCGTGGATATATTTAAACTCTAGTCTTTAGGGTTTGGATGGAAGAGAGAACAGATTATTTTCTCCCAATCCTCTCTCTCATCAAGGCGGCTCTATCTTCTCCTCCCTATCTCCATCACCTTTTCTTCATCTTTTTCTCTCCCATAGAGGTGTTCACAGAAGCACGGAAGGTTGCTGGAACACGAGGGAAGAAGCCGATCTAACGGAAAGGCTGAAGATCCAGCCAAGCTTCGTTTCTATAAGAGATTTCCACGGAAGGGATCCATCGGCTGTTGGAGCTCCATATATCTTCCCAAGTTTGTTTCACAAGAGAGAACGTGACACCTGAAGGCTTTTGTGAATCCATCGTGAGATTTCTCATCCTCACGAAAAAAGGACGTGGAACACAGTGAGGGGAGGTCCAAGAAGAAAGTCAACGCCGGCTTGGGGGAGTTAATTCTTCTTTGGGAATTAATTCCGAAAGCAGAGGGATTAAGGAGGAATTAATTTCAGCCATCTTTTTTGGGAATTAATTCTGGAAGCGGAAACGTCTTAAAATTTCGGAAGTAGAAACGTACGTCTTCTTTTGGGAAAAGAAAGCGGTGAAGGAGAAATTAACTCCAGCCAGCAAAGAAGGATTTATTAAAATAAATCCTTAATAAAAGAGGGATGCAGTTTGATCGTTGCTAGAAGCCTAGAAAATTTCTCCAAGAGGGAATCCTATTGTTGTTGGTATCAGAGCCTGATTCAAGAACAAGATGTTGTTTGAAGATCTTAAAGGACTGAATTTGAAGATCTTCAAGGGTTTAAACAATTTCAACAAGTACTTCTTAATTTTTTAAAATTTATTTTTGTGCTATTTTTATTTTGGTTGAAATCTCGCCATGGGTAGTAGTATAAAAATAGATTTTAAAAAATTGATGTGAATAAAGTTTCTCCATGTGGAAAGTCTGGGTAGAGGACCTTCTTGTGTAGCAAGGTTTAGATCTGGTTTTGAAGGAAAGGCCATATAGGATGACAGATAAGCAGTTGAGAAAAAGGCATGTTCAATAATCAGGGGATGTTTTGGCGGATTCAGTCCTTTATTCAGTGCTAGAGGAGAAGACCCAAATGGACTCTGGTCAAAGTTGCAAGAGAAGAACATGTGCAACAGTTAATGTTGAAGAAGCGATGTCAGAAGGTGGAGATGTGCTAGGCTACATCCATGTGTTCGACCAATGAGCAATGAATGTTGGGGTCAAGATGAAGGAAGAAGATAAGGCACTTTTTGCTATTGTGTTCACTGCCCATATCACATGACTCATTGGGCTCTACGAAGAAGGAGACATTGTTCTACGAAGATATTGTCTCGGTACATCGGACTAATGAACAGAGGAAGAATATGACAAGGAAGCTGTTAGGGTCAGGCAAAGGCAGGGACAGGAGCTTAAGGACTATTTGGATGGAAGGAAATGAAGGGAAGGAAATGAAGGGATAGAGATGAAAATTGAGTTATTTATATTTATTAATTAATGTTAATTAATTAATGAAATAGTTATTTATATTTATTGCTGGTGATTGATTAGTTCATCAAATCTCTAAAGCTATGCACACTCTTTAAGGATTTGTCCTAGAGAAGTATGCGGGCACATAAAATTATTAAAATATTATATAAACTTATATATATTTATAAATATTATAAAACAATATTTAAAAAAATTATAATTCTTGGATAAAATTTTATTTTCAAAATTAACTATTCAAATAGAAAATTTATAAAATTTTAAAATACTATGTTTTGAAATGTTGAATTTCAAAATTTGAAGAATTTTTTAAATGCCTCATTGAGATGCAATATAAGTGAATTAAGTATTCATTGTTGATTGATGTATTCGTTTCTATTATATTTCTTTGAGATCTTGCTCTTTATAGAGTAGAAAAGGCAAGATATTAAGGTGATTTTTATTGTAGCAAGCAAAGATAAAGATCAATGGATGATGACAACAAAGGCATAAGGATTTCAATGCATTCTATTTTGGCAAAAATATACTTTGGAATTTAAATTTTTACTCAAAATTTATTTTAATTTTCAAACTTTCAGTTATTATAATTTAGTTCCTCATTTTTTAAAAATATTGCATTTATGATATTTTATTACCTAAGATCATCCAAATTAACCAAATAAATGATATATCACTCTCTCAACCAATCCATGAGTTCGCATCAAGATGACACATTGTCTATTCCATCGATTTTACCTAAGTCCTAACAATGGAATGTCATGAATATAATATTCTTAGAACATGAGAGACTAAATTAATACAATTTGAAATTTGAGGATTAAAATGAAGTTCATGAACCAAAAGTATATTTTAGCCTTTCATTTTCTATTAATGTACCTCCCCCATACTTATTTTTTCCCAGAAATGAGCCAATGGGAAGAAGAGCAAATATAGCTGTGCACAACCAAGGCATGCAACAAAGGCAATCATGTGAGAATTGGTGCAGCAAAATGTGGATCCTTGGAACTTTTCAGGTAAGCTTATTGGCTCTGCAAAATATTTTCCATCCTGAACTAAGCTTTCCTTGTCACCCCAAATTAGAAATGGACAGCTAATATATTTTCCATCTCTTCTAATTCCTAACCTCCATCCTAATTCCTTTCACTATTCCAAGTTTATTCCGGCTCCTTCTTATTTACGCAGTCAGCCCGTTAGGTTGGTTCAAAACAGTCGGTTTGTCTTATCCTTCCCCCTGTTAATATCTTCTAAAAGATATAAGCCTTCAATGCCGTATCCGAATTTCTAAGCCACCACCCTGTTTCCAGATAACCAGCTACTGCCACGCTTTTACCCATTTTTAGACTCCTAAAACCCCATTCCATCCTATATATACCATTCCCATCCTCATTCTCAGCAGGCAGAACTAGCACATTGCCAAAAAAATTCTAAGCTTAAGACAAGATGACTATTGCGTCTGAGAATCGTCAACTTGGTAAGCTCATGAGCCTTCTCTTGTTGTTCTTTTCAAAGTTGGAGAAGTTTGTGCTTGGTTTTACCATCAACGATGTGTTATCTGTTCTGCTTAGCAATGGGAGCTGCAGATAAGAAGCTGAATGATGGGTTTCTTGTTCCTGATAGTAATCCTTTTGGCCAAAATTTTAGGTGCATCTTTGTTCCTTATATTGTCAACACCTATTCTATATGAATTTCGATCATGCTTAGTTGACAGAGTGAAACAATGCAGGGACTATGAAGCCAAATTAGAGGGGAAGGAGACTGTTGAAGAGTTCTATCGAAAGCAGCACATTTATCAAACCGTTGAATTTGTGTGTAATCCAAGCTTGCTTATTTGTTGATGTCTGAATGTCTTTGTTCCTTGCGAAGATACATAATTGGGCTTTTGCTCATTAATGGTTGCACTTGTTTATATAGGTAAAGAAGATGAGGGAGGAGTATGGCAAGTTGAACAGAGTGGAGACGAGTATTTGGGAATGTGTGAGCTACTCAAAGAGTTTGTGGATGAAAGCGATCCCGATCTCGATGAACCTCAGATCGAGCATTTGTTCCAGACTGCTGAAGCTATTAGGAAGGATTATCCTAATGAAGATTGGTTGCATCTGACTGGCCTTATTCATGGTACATCCATGCAATTATGCTATAACAACTCATATCATGCCCACAACCAGAAATCCTACTCTTTTTTCTTCTTGAAAGTACCTCCTTTGTTTGCTACAATTTGTTGAACCATTTCAAAGGGATTTATTTGTGCATCTTTATGGGATATATAAAGTGTGTCTTTGAAGCCTTTCAATGGAAGAAACATCTAATTGGCTTTCTTTATCCTATGTGCTTCAGACCTGGGAAAGGTTCTTCTCCGGACCCGGCCTTTGGACAGCTTCCTCAATGCTTGGCCGTTTAGTCATGACCATGTCAGAGCTGACTTCAACGGCTTAGTTTTAGTTCCTCAGATGATCTCTTGGTGATTCTTTGCAAGCTGAAGTCGAATGCTTCTGCTTATGCTGTAACTCAGCAAGCATCGAACGCAACCAAACTGCTTGAGTAGCACAATAAGCCCAGGAAAAAATTCCATTTCCTAGTACCCGGAAGTACTCTCTCGTCTGTGTATCCTACAGCTGACATAGAAGCAGTATAGAATACATCATTTATAGTACCTTTAATGTATCGTAGAATTCAAATATGATTGTCTAGGAATCTCCAGGATCTGGCCTGGTAGAAGTCAAATATCTCAGACTCCCGACTAACCTCTTGAAATAAGTAGGATCGACTTCAGAACCACTTCCGTCTTTTGTCAACTTCAATCTGTCCTCCATGGGAGTGCTAATTGGTTTACAAGTAGCCATCTTAAAACGCTCAAGTATCCTTGGCATACTTTTGTTGACAAATAAAATACCATCCTTCGATTGTCTGTAATACATCAGACCCATGTCCGCCATCTCGAACTCATGAGTCATAGCAAGTCACAAATCATCTCTTGACAATCTCCAGTCATCGACATACGAGCATCTATTTACATATAAAGTATGCTCATAAGGACACCTAGTAAAACCGTGATTCACAATTCTGGTATACCATGCTAAGGCCGTAAAGAGCTTTCTTCAATTTGTAGACAAAGCCCTACCCCTCAGGTTGATCCAGTTTGAGAAATGCGGACTTGACATCCATTTGATGTATTTTCCAGGAGCAGCTCCATACGAATAGTATCCAAACCGGAGCAAATACCAAAATAGTCAATCAACACTACAAGCCGAGCCTTGGGCTTGTACTTGATCTTATTCTAAAGAGATGAGCTCCCATGGATTGCATGGATGCACGAACCCAATCAAAGCCTCCTGAAACTTTGTGGGATGACAATCTGCATTGATAATTTCAGAGGGATGACAAAATGCAATCCCTTAAACGAGTTGGCAAAACACGTGATGAAGATGTTCGACAGGATTTGATGAAGTAACTGCTGTTGTAGTCCCTGCTATCGGGTTCCATCGAAGCTGCTACTGGTTCAGATTGACTATCTGAATCGGGCTAAACCGTCTCCTCCCCATCTAGGACGAAGCGAAACTGCTTCTTTTCTTCTGAGTTCCAAGTCCACTCTCCTTCCTCATCGAAGGTAACATCTCGACTGAGACCTTTTTTGGGATTCGATAACCCTTTGTCTCATTGCTGTAACTGCACTTCTCGCTCTTCTCATCAAGCTTCTTACGTAGCTCATTTGGCACATGGGCATAAGCAATACACCCAAACACACGAAGATGCAGAACTGAAGGGATTCGACCACTGGTGTCTTGAACTCAAGACCTTTAGTGGGACATTGTTCAACAAATAAATAGCAGCAACCGCCTCCGGAAATGCTTTGGCAAATGTTTAGAAACATAGTACTACCATCTAGTGCCCTTTCTGCTAGCCGTGCAATTGATGCTTGATGCATTGCAAGATCACCATATCATTAGTTCGGATCCGTAAATCTCTTTGAAAGCAATTCGGACTAATAGCTGCTAAAGTCATTGAAGGTGGATTCTTCTCCGCAGAGATCAGAGTGAACTAACTCCAATGGCTATCGCTCTCCATAATTGTCCTGAAGGGAAGCTTTCTCTAGATTTCTTCCCAATGACGCATGGTTCGCAGATCTCCTTTGGAGAAGAAATTTCGGACATAACCATCTATTCAAGCTGTCGAAATCACATGTTTGTGCCAAAGCCATTATTCAGGAAAAAGGCGACCATGCAATCAAATCATGAATCATGGATGATTATGCCTATGTCCTATGTACTCTAATAATGGAAAATGGTTGAAACCGATCCATCTTTATCTTGATTTTAATGGACATTCCCGAAGAACGAAAGGTGTCATCGAAATGTGAGAATAACTTCTTTCACCACACATGATTACTGTATCCAGTGTCTAAGTACCAAACATTCTTATGGTTCTCCAAAGCATCACACGTGAATCATTATCATGCTCATCATCAAATCTATCGACAGAACTTGCTAAGCAAAACTTACCACCAGATCTTTTACTTCGAATTTTATAATGTCCAGAATATTTATCTTTTTGTTGTCGAATCTTTCATTTGAGTAGAAAGATTCTTCTTGTCATCAGGCAACACCAACTGGCTTTGAAGAGCCTCCTCCACCGTCTTGAGTCGTTGCTCATGCATTTGTAGAGAGCCAACCAACTCATCCATGAAAACAGAGAGGTCACGTGACTCTTCGATGGAAGTTACAATATATTCAAACTGTAACGTTAGCGTCCGAAGGATCTTCTCGACAATAAGTTGATCAGGCCTTCATTTGATTGACAAGAGTCATGAAGGAGCTCATATTGTCGACGAAGAGTCTGAAGCCGAACCTTCTGGACCTTCTCAACACCTTTGTAAATTTTGATGAGAGTATCCCATGCTTCCTTTGCCGTCTTCGAATTCGCCACTTTTTCAAATATTGACGAATCTATCGCTTGAAAGATGTAAAAGAGAGCCTTACGATCTTTCTTACGATTTTCTTTTGTTGTCTTCTGCTCCTCCGTTGTCGAATCTGCCGTTGCTCCTGGCTCGACAAATCCTTCTTCAATAATCTCGGTCAGCTCCTGAAAACCGAACAGCACCTCCATCTGGATCTTCCAATGCTCAAAATTCTTCCATCAAACTTTGGGAGTTGAGGTTGGACATTCCCGGCACTACTCACAGAAGCCATCTTAACTATTCCAAGGCTCTGATACCAGATGGTGGAAGAAGGAAATATTGAATAGTTTTTTCTATTGCATTGTAAACGGAAGGGTTACATAATATTTATAGACCCTTAAAGAAACAGAATTAATTAAAGCAAATATGGAAACCAGCAACAATAAGTAAATATAATTCCTTAGATAACAATTTCCAAAACACCAAGTCCAAGATGAGCTTGGGATACGAAGAGTCTCTTCAATTTTCAATAGCTTGGGATACGAAGTCTTTTCAATTTCCAATAGCTTGGGATACGAAGAGTCTTCTCAATTTCCAACAGTTCTTCTCCACCCTGCCTTTGGACAGCTTCCTCAATGGGCCGTTGTTGGTGAGCATCGTATTTTAGTTTAATGCCTTTTGATTCTTTCAAGGAAGCCATCACTCTTGGTTCACAAGTTCTTCTCGTCCAAGTACTAATCAGGATTCATTTCACAGGCGACACATTCCCTGTGGGCTGTGCTTTCGACGAGTCTAATGTTCCTTACAAGGTCTGTCCCTTCTCTAAACTCAATGGTTTACGTTATTTAGCAAATATCTAACTTGATTCTATGGCAAACTACCACAGTTTTTCAAAGGGAATCCAGACAACAACAATCCAAAGTACAACACCAAACTTGGAATCTATTCTAAAGGATGTGGACTTGATAAGGTATTGATGTCATGGGGACATGATGACTATATGTACATGGTAAGTATGTGATAACCTCTCATATCCTTGTCAACCAAACAAGAGATGGTTCTGCCCTCTGTTTGCTCAAGTTTGGTTTGTATCCTTTGTGGGATTAATTTGCAGGTGGCCAAAGAAAACAAGACTACTCTCCCTTCAGCCGCATTGTTTGTCATCAGATACCATTCATTTTATCGTAAGTCTTGAGAATTTAATAGCTCCATTGGTGGTCTCTCTAAAGTAGATTACCAATTCCTCTTATTTGAGACTAACATTATCCATCTTTGTCGTTATTCAGTACTGCACAAAGAAGGGGCCTATGAGTACTTAATGAATGAGGACAAAGAAAATGAAATGGCTGAAAATATTCAGGTAACATTTATCGCTCTTTATCTTAAAACTTACATAAATTAGAGTTTAAAATCCTGTGATTAATTCTGATATAATGAAAATAACCTCTTTTACTAATTTTCCTTCTATATGCAGCAAATATGACCTCTATAGCAAGAGCAAAGTTAGAATTGATGTTGAGAAGGTGAAGCCATACCATCTATCCCTCATTGAAAAGGTTGGCGTGTTGAATTAGAAGTTTTTTTTTTTCTATTCTGTATTTGTTTACTGATATTGGATTTTATGTTGCAGTACTTCCCTGCAAAGCTGAGATGGTGAAGCACAAATCCTACTCATTCATTCATAAAGAGGGATAATGATATTAGACTTCTGTTTTGAGAGAGTTAGAAAGGGGGCAAAGACAATGTCTCACTCATCCTCATTCGTAAATAAATAATTTCTAAGTTATGTAATAAATTCGTGCTAGTGATTTGCATGTTTTAGTCATGCATTTAATAAAAATAAGTTGTTCAGTTACGTAAAAGTTTGGAATTTGATAGAAATCTTATCAAATTCTGAATGAAAAGAAGTACCAATATTTAATGGAAGAAAGAGCATTTTACATGTCACCCTCCATGGGTTTTTGTAAACATATGCAACAAGTCGAGGCCAACGGAAGAACAGCCATGTATGCCCAATGGTATTACTATGCTACCTGAGCTACTAAAATGGATGGGTTAATGGCCAATGATACTAAGATATGAGATCCAACCTTCAAAGGTTTTATGGTGAATAGGATAACATTTGGGTTATGTTTGATGCATCATCAAGCAATCCTAAATGATAATGCGATTGCCTACATGATAAATTACCACCACTGATAGATTGTCAATAATGTTGATTACTGTATTTGGTATACACCAGTAATATTACTATGTTTGGTATAACAAACAGATTATCAGTTATATAATATTAAATTTTTAAAATACTTTTAAATTAAATTTATTAAAAATTTATATACTATTATATATTTGGTTTGAAAAAACTTGCATTTATAAATGACAATGCCTAAATTTGATGATCTTCAAATTAAGGAAATGGCACTCTACATATAACAAAATGGAACAGACATGATCTAAATATGCAGCATACATAATAATAATAATAATAAAACCATACCGAACGATGACGATCTTCTCGAAGATGATGTGATGGTAGCTCATCGACGAAAGTAGGCACTATAAGAGAATAAGCAAAGCAACATTTGAAATGGATGATTTTGTTTTCACAAATATTTTTGTTTTCACGGAAGAGAATGGATGATTTTGTTTTCAGATAAGAAGGAGGCAGAGTAATTTTGTTAAAAAAATTATCAAATTACAATATCTCCAGTAATGTCGATAATCATCTTCTCCTGAGGTAATCTGAATGAGATAATCCAAATTACAACTACAAGATAGATTATCATTAAAAATGTATACCAAATATAGACATATGATGAGCTCAATTTAAATTACGATAATATGGATAGATTATCAACTACCAAATGCAATCTTGGGAGTTGTCATAGGCTTTACATCACCCAAGCTAGCTGGCTAGACTCATCTCCTTCCTAAATATGAAGGTAGGCTATATCTCAGCTAATATTTTGGCAACTTTTTTTTAATTTTTAAGGTAGATATTTATATAATGATGGAAAGAGGGAGATCCCTTAGGATAACTTCTTTTTTATCTTCAAATGAGGAGATTGCCCTCAATCCAAGGAAGAAATATCTCAACCTGCAACCAATCCGGCTGTTTTGAGAAGTATGGGTACAGTAATAAGAATTCATAGCTCCAGAAAAACAAAAAAAACAAAAACAAAAGAAAACAAAAATTCTTCTTGCACTGTATGTGTTATTATTAATATAAATCATCCATTATTTTATTCAATGAAAAGTAATTCTGCTGTTGTTCTGTACAGGCGGGATGTTCTTTTGTAGAGTTTCATAGTTGGAATATGCACTGAAAATTAAACTGAGCGCAAGTATTTTGCAATACTAATATATTTTTGTGGCCTGCTATTTTTTATTTATTATTTTACAGTAACTGGTCTCAGTGGCTTCAACAACAGCATTGTGGAGAAATAGGTTTGTTTTTTTGTTTTCTTTTTGCATCTTTTGCAATTCCTTTCTTTCTTTCATGTTCGCATTAAGTACGGACGATTAAGATGAATGGCATTTCTTTGCAAACGATGAAGGATGTTTTATGCAAACAGCTTATGTTCTTTCATATAATCAAGGGTTAATTCCATCTGTTCAATACCATCATTCCAACCCTTTGACCAGTGCCTTTATACCCTTAAATTTTCATTGTTTACAGCACCATCCACGTACAGCTAAAAGCATGGAGAATTTGCGTATAATCAAATGCATGTAGGATGTCCTCATCTTGTGAATTATACTATGTACCTTTTCCCTCTTTGTTGAGTGTGTCTCTGTATCTTGGCTACGGAAGATTGGATTGATGTGTTGGGTCTGGTATGGTGCTATCAAGGCCCAGAGAGTCTAACTTGTATTGGGCTGGGTTTGAGTCTAAGGATTGAGATTAAATCAAATCACGGGTGTACATGGGTTTGGGGATTAGTTTAATTTCATTGGGTTAGTCCATGGGAGTTTTTGTTGAGTCTGAGCCTGGTCCACTTCGTAGATGTATTTAAACTCTAGGTTCTAGGGTTTGAAGGAAGAGATAACAGATTCTTTTCTTCTAAGATAATTTTTTCTCTCTCTATCTTCTCCCCTCCCACTTCGTGGATGTATTTAAACTCTAGGTTCTAGGGTTTGAAGGAAGAGAGAACAGATTCTTTTCTTCTAAGATAATTTTTTCTCTCTCTATCTTCTCCCCTCCCTCTTCCTTCCTCCATCAACGGAGACTTTTCGAAGCTGTGTGGACAAAACCGTTCAAGAGGAGGATCACGTGGAGGAGCTTCTTGGTTTCACACGGTTAAGGAGCTTCTTGGTTCCACAATGGATTGAAGGTTCCACCGTGGGAGATATTTTTTTCGTTCTCTATCTTCTTCCCTCCCTCTTCCTTCCTCCATCAACGGAGACTTGGTTCCACGGTTAAGGAGCTTCTTGGTTCCATTGTGGATTGAAGGTTCCACCATAGGAGATAATTTTTTCTCTCTCTATCTTCTCTGCTCCCTCTTCCTTCCTCCATCAACGAAGACTTTCCACGGAGACTTTCCGAAGCTGTGTGGACGGTGAGGCATCTTGGTTCCATGGTTAATTTATTAAAATAAATCTTTAGGAATAAAGGGGGCTATGGAGTTTTGAACCAGGATCAAGAAGTTTAAGAGCCAAGGCTTTACCGCTACACCAATCTTGAATCTTGGATCAAAAGACTACACACCTAATTATTGACAACAGGTGAAAGCCCAGGGTACTTCTCCAGCAAGGTTGATCCCACTGTTGTTCATCAGGGACTAAACCCCAACAAGTGGTATCAGAGCCTGGTTCAGAAATCAGAAACAAGAAGTAGTTGTTTGGAGATCTTATAGCCTGGTTCAAGAATGAGCCTGGTTGGTTTATAAACAACAAGAAGTTGTTTGGAGATCTTAAAAGACTGAATTTGGAGATCTTCAAAGGGTTGAAACAATTTCAACAAGGTCCATTAAGGTACTTCTTAATTTTCTAAAATTTATTTTTGTGCTATTTTTTTTGGTTGAGATCGACCAATGGGTAGTAGCATAAAAATAGATTTTAAAAAGTTTGATGGGAAGGGAAGTTTCTCCATGTGGAAAGTCTGGGTAGAGGATCTTCTTGTGCAACTGGGTTTAGATCTGGCTTTGGAGGAAAGATCAGATGGGATGACAGATAAGCAGTGGATGTTGTTGGAGAAGAAGGCATGTTCAATGATCAGGGGATGTCTGGCGGATTCAGTCCTTTATTCAGTGCTGGAGGAGAAGACCCCGAAGGGACTCTGGTCGAAGTTGTAAGCCATCTATATGGGAAAGAACATGTACAACAAGTTGATGTTGAAGAAGCACATCTACAGCCTTCGGATGTTAGAAGGTGGAGATGTGCTGGGCCACATCCAGGTGTTCGACCAGGTGAGCAATGAATTGCTGAATGTCGGGATCAAGATGGAGGAGGAAGATAAGGCACTTTTGCTATTGTGTTTGCTGCCCATATCACATGACTCATTGGTCACAACGTTGCTCTATGGGAAGGAGATATTGTCTCGGTACTTCGGATGAATAAGCAGAGGGAGAGGATGACCAAGGAAGCTGTTCCCCATGAGGGTCTATCAGTTGGGAAAAGGTCAGGCAAAGGCAGTGGCAGGGACAGGAGCAGGCCTAGGGGACAGTTACAGTCCAAGAAGGCTAAGTGCTACAAGTGTGGTGAGGTAGGACATTTTAAAAGGGACTGTCCTAAGTTAAAAAAAGGGAGAAAAGGAAAGATCTGAGTCTGTGAGTACAATTGCAGGACATGAGGTGGAGGATGATCTCTTGATGGTATCAGATGGTTATAGGCATAGTACAGAGATGTGGGCCTTAGATTCAGCTTGTTCTCATCATTACACTCTCAATCGATTGTGGTTCAGTACTTACACAGAGCTTGATGAGGGGTATGTGACTCTTGGAGATGATCACCCTTGCAAGGTGGTAGGGATTGGCACAGTGAGGGTAAGGATGCTTGATGGCATGGTGTGCACTCTTGCCAGCGTGAAGCATGTCCCAAAACTCAAGAAGAATCTGGTGTCACTGGGATACCTGGAGCAAACTAGATACAGCTTCAGCAGTCATGCCAGGAGTGGAGTTCTGAACATTTACAATGGTGCTATGATGGTGATGAGAGGGAGAAGGCTGGAGAACAACCTATACAAGTTAGAGGGCTCTGTGGTGACAGAAAAATCTGAGGCAGTAACTGTGGAACAAGATTCTCGGAATTTGTACAAGATGTGGCATTATCGCCTAGGCCACATAGGAGACAGTGGGATGAAAAAACTGACCAAGAGAGGACTACTTCCAGACCTGAGTGGTGAAGTTATGGAGATCTTTGAGCCATGTCAGATGGGGAAGCAGAGGAGTGTGTAGTTCTTGGTCAGCACAGCTAGGAGTGCAGAATCCCTGGAGTTAGTACACATGGATGTCTAACGACCAGCCCCGGTTTCTGCAAGAAATAGGGCCAGATACTTTTTTACCGTAATAGATGATTTCTCAGGAAAGCAGTGGATCTACTTCATGAAGGAGAAATCAGAGGTCTTCACCAAGTTCAGAATCTGGAAGGCTGAGGGGGAGGAGATGTTGGGAATTGTATCCTAAAGCCAATCATTTGATGATTGAGCTAATGTAAATAGCATATAAATTGATATATTAATAAAAGTTATTTAGCAGTTTATTCATCACAAGAACATCTTCTTAAAGCTCCTAATAGTAATGAAGCCCTCAAGATCTTCCTTCACGATAAAGGAGGATTTATCTTTGAAGGTCCTTAAAAGAGTTCGCGACTAAATGATATACTATGACAGGGCCATAGTACTATCAAATATAGGATATTGTATATCATATTTGTTGGTTGTCCTCTTAACCAAGGAGTATAGAGATACTGGTATATATACAGGTGAAAGTGTACGAGTACATTTTACCGAACGTGACTTATTTCCGGATACTCTGCTGTCAAGAGTTAATCCGAGAAGATATGGGTATAAGTATCATTTAGACCTGAAGATCACAACCAGTGACTTGCAAGCAACTCATTGTACTTAAGTGTCAGACCATCTGGATTTCTAATCCAGCTATGAAAGGTTACTGGATGCAATCAAGTACTTATGGTAGTCAGTTGTGGATCAAGATGAAATTTGACCTATCCCATTAAAAGGAGAAATGCTTGTATTTCAATTTAGTAAGACCTTGGCCAACGCACTTCATGTGAAAGTCACATGATCACTAAAGTTGAAATCACTTTATGGATTTGTGTTTAGAGTTAACAGGCTCTTAAGCCATCCTTAGCATTTATGGTCAAAAGGATGAATTATACGGTAACTGTTTCTTAGGGTTCTTGGAGTTTGCTCGGAAACTCTTCAATCTATCCGGACATCGGGTTCCATTGCTAGATGGGCACATCGATTAATATAGAAAGTTGTTCCTATACTACCGGCTTAGGTTCAAACCTAGAGGGTCACACGCATAGAAGTTTCCTAGGATGATCTATTTGCTGATCAACGATTAAGAATCGTATATGATTTAATTAATCAATTTGATTGATTGAATTATCTCAATTGGGTTAAGTACAAGTGAATAAGATTCAATTTGGTTTAAGTCTATTAGAAGGACTAGTCAATTTCAAATATTGATTTGAAATTAGACTTGATTTGGATTTAAATAGATTCAGAACTAGCCAAATTTGATTTGGGCTAGGACCATGATCTATGTAGGTTCAGTCCAATAAATTCAGATCAGCTTAAACCAAAACCTAAACCCAAACCTCTCGCATAAGTATCTCACATGATGAGATAACTAAAATCTGAGAGATTAAATTTACATATAGAATTTAATGTATAACATTAATCTTCTCCAAACGGTTCCGTTGGAATTCTAAAGTGTTAGAATTCATATGGAATAAATGTGCCTCTTTGAATCAACCAGGCGATGGAATTCTAAGTGTTAGAATTTACATCTCTTTTGTTTTCACCGAATGTCGCGTCTCTTTGGTTTTCACCAAACGTTGGAATTAACCAAATGCTGCGTCTCTTTGGTTTTCACCGAACAGCAGAATTCTAAGTGTTAGAATTCAATGGGCTGGCTAAAATGAGACTATAAATTAGAGGACATCCCTCACCATATGACAACAACGAAATTTTATGGATTGAATTTCTAAAGAGTTAGAATAGAAAATCCTGGTGTAATTCTGGTGTCACCAAAAGTTTGGTGGATCTTGGAAGAAGATTCAAGTGGAAGGATTCAAGATCAGCAAAGTTATTTTTCTGCGAGCTAGCACTCCCGGGAATCCGATCATTCGGGGACTTCGCATGGACGATACTAGAGGCTGGATGATTGAACGGCTGCAGAGCACAAAAGGACTTACCAATTGCCCTTAAGGTGAGTGATATGATCCCTAGATCTTAAGGTATGCTTCAAGACAAGAAGTATGACTTCTTACCTTGAAGATCAAGATATGATCTTGATGATTTTATTTATATGCATATTTTAGATCAAACGATCCTATAGTATAAGGCAAAGATATGATCTTGATGCATGTTAGATAGATTAATATAATTTTTAAGTTTTCGCATTGATAATTGTTATCAAATTTTAAAATATGCATGCCTCGGAGATTGTTTCTCCCTACAGGAGCAGGGTAGGAGTGTGAAGTGTCTGAGGTCAGACAGTGGCGGAGAATACACCAGCAGAAAGTTCCAGAGATTTTATGAGGAGTGGGGCATCAAAAGGCACTTCTCGGTAATGGAAACTTCTCAACAGAAAGGGATGGCTGAGAGAATGAACAGAATACTATTGGAAAAAGCAAAATGCTTGAGGCTGCAGGCATGGCTTCCAAAGATGTTCTAGGTTGATGTAGTAGGTGCAGCTAGCTACTTGATCAATCGGTCACCGCACACCAGGTTGGATGGAGGCATTCCAGAGGAGATATGGTCTGAAGGAAATATAAGCCTGAACCATCTGAGGGTGTTTGGTTGCACGGCATATGTGCATGTTGGTGCTGGGGAGCGGAGTAAGTTAGATGTCAGATCTAAGAAGATGGTGTTTCTGGGCTACCAGCATGGAATCAAGAGGTATCAGTTGTGGGATCCCTTGGAGAAGAATGTTTTCATTAGCAGAGATGTGACCTTCGATGAGAGCTCGATCCTTCAGAGCAAAGATGGTACAGATGCACGGCAGGGACTATAGGAGGTGGAATACTGTAACACTAGTCAGTTGACCTCCTACACAGTTGTGCCATTTGCTAGTGGACCAAGAGGATTTGAGATTCAGATGAAGAGAACTGACAGAGGGGTCAAAAGCCAGGAAGTTCAGCAGGATGCAGCTGAGCAGAGGACTCAAGAGGATGCAGCTGGGCAGGGGACTGATACTGGGATCGCACTGCACAGGCCCAGAAGAAACGTGCGACCACCAGTTCGATACGACTTCGAGGATTCGGTGTCATATGCCCTGATGACATCGAATGGAGACCCTTACATCTATGAGGAGGCTATGGAGAGCCAGAACAGCCAAGATAGAGGTAGGTGGGTCTAGGCTATGGCAGGAGATGCAGGCTATGGCAGAGGAGATGCAGTCTCTCTATAGGACTGGCATGTGGCAGGTGGTCTAGCTGCCACAAGGAAAGAAACCCATTAATTGCAAATGGGTTTATCAGCGCAAGAAATGGCCTTTAGAGTAAGGAGGTATCAAGTACAAGGCAAGACTAATGGCCAGATGATACTTTCGGAAGGAAGGATACTTTCAAAAGGAAGGCTTCGACTACAGAGAGCTGATGGAAGAAGGCAGAGTGGAGCTGGTGAAGGTACATACCAAGGAGAACCCAGCAATACAATGACCAAGGTTTTTCCTCGTAGGGATTGCAGCTGATGGATATGGCGGCGGATGTGCTGAGGCCTTGAAAGCACCAAGGTGGAGATTGTTGGGCCTGGTGTGGTGCTATCAAGGCCCAGGGGGCTAACTTGTATTGGGCTAGGTTTGAGTCCAAGGGTTGAGATTAAATCAAGTCACGGGTGTACACGGGCTTGGGGATTAGTTTAATCTCATTGGGTTAGTTTATGGGAGCTTTTGTTGAGTCTGGGCCTGGCCCACTTCGTGGATGTATTTAAACTCTAGGTCTAGGGTTTGAAGGAAGAGAGAACAGATTTTTTTTTCTTTTAAGATAATTTTTTCTCTCTATCTTCTCCCCTCCCTCTTCCTTCCTCCATCAATGAAGGCTTCCCGAAGTTGTGTGGACTTCCACTTCTCCCCTTCCTTCCTCCATCAACGAAGGCTTCCCGAAGCTGTGTGGACTTCCACTTCTCCCCTCCCTCTTCCTTCCTCCATCAACGGAGGCTTCCCTGTGGAGTTTTGAACCAAGATCAAGAAGTTCAAGAGCTAAGGCTTTACCGCTACACCAATCTTGAATCTTGGATCAAAAGACTACACACCTAATTATTGACAACGAGTGAAAGCTCAGGGACTAAACCCCAACATGATGAAATGGTTATAGGCGTCCATAGCAAAATCTATTGCCTACTGTTCAATTATTTTCCACTCTTATTTTTCACTCTGGATTTTGTGTTATCATTTTGTGAAAGTAAAGGTCAACTGAAACCCTAATTTTTCCTTGCTACGTCCATATGCCGGATCAGCTGTTTTTTTTTTCTTTTCTTTTCTTTTATTTTTATTTACTAGGCAGTTTTGGAAACTGTACATAGCTAGAGTTACATTGAAGAAAAATGACACCAAAGACAAGTATGTTTTCTTTTTAAACCCTGCAAAAATTAGATTGATCTTCTTCTTAGAGATTGTTTATATATTTCTAAATTATTATATTTGCTAGTCATCAAATTGTTATTTTTTGTTATCCTAGGTCGTTTTAGTTTCATGATGTTTTGCAATTTAGACAATAAGAATCAGACAGAAGGCATCCTTACCTTGATAGATTGGATGGGAAACCTTCTTTAGCCAAAAAAAAAAACAAAAGAAAGAAAACTTTGACAATTGAAATAGATGAATTTTCCTGATCAGTTTGATTTTGTAGGTTATTATGTAAGCTATCTTATGAAATGCATTAATTGCACAAATTTTGTCATTTCAGGACAATGTTTTCATTATATCAAATCCCAAGTCAAAATATCCTGTACTACAGTTAGACTTGAGGCACGTCTTCTGCTCTTTGTTGATGATCATTAGGGTTATGTTTACTTGATATTGATTGCCAATGTCTCACCTTTTTAGCTAGTTTCTCTCTGTATAAAATTGACCTTATCTACGAATTATTCACCCCTATTGAAGTCTTCCTCCCTAGTCAATTAAGCATTTTATGTTCTCTTATTTCTGTCTAAGTTTAAATTAGATTTTAACCTTTGCCAACCTGACGTGCAAGCTAAAAAATCAGTGTGGCATAAATTTCCGTTTCCAATAGTTTATCATAAAAGTGCCTCCTATAATCTTTGGCATAAATTTCCCTTGTCATTAGTTGATTTTCCACCACAAAACCTATGGTTTATATTTTTATTTGGAACTTTTTGGATTACGGTTTCCTTTGATATCACATATGAAATAAATTGGCTCCATATTATCAATGATCAAAATTTGGCTGAAGTTCTATGTATGTATATGTTTGTTAGTGCAAAAATGCATGCCTAATACTTATTGAACTATTTATGTTAGCATGAGACAAATTTGGATGGAAACAACATCAGTTCTCATCATTTTTGGCTCCAATGGAACAGGTTTTCCTATGCGTGAATCCATTACTAAGCTGTGTACATGGTCTTAAATAAATAGGTCATAATCCACTTTGTCTTTGGCAATTGCACTTTTCTTGTAAACCTTAGTTACCGGAAGTGAGTTCTAGTGCATGAGTATTGGGAAGCGGCTATCATAAAAAGAATTTTAGCAAGAAATGCTTACCAACGAGGTTTGAAGAAGTTTTGAAGTGGATGAGCCACCATAAATGGATGATTCCTGCAACTAAAAATGACTTGAAATCACCAAAGTTAAGCAAAAATTTCTCTCTTCCTTCGGATCACGTACAAGCCATATTGCACCAGAGATGAATGGTGATTCTTGGTTATCTATCACAAACCTGGTAGGCATAACTAGGCTGTTGATGCTCTAAGTTGGAAGAGTGTCACAAAGATTGTTGCTGCTATTTGAAAAGTTAAAGCCAACTTCACCAACAAGGTCCGGGATGCTACCAAGACGGATACTGGGTATCAGAAGTTGCTTCAACAAGTTTAAGATGGTGTAATTCGAAGATACTAGATCGAGGATGATCTCCTAATGGTTAAGGATAGCTAATAATATATCCATCTTTGAAAAGCAGCTGATGAAATTCAGAGACAGCAAAACTCAAAGCTTTTCTGCAAGAGGCAATGGTTGCAGTAAGCCCACCTTCTTCCTTTTCTCAACTGTCTTATTGGCACACCAAACAAGGCTTCACTGTCTTCCATTATTCTGCACCAAATAAATGTGTGGGATATGAGTGCTATCCATACACTCCCTTCCTGGGTAACCAGCCCAATAAGGATCATGGGACTCCATCATAAATTGTTTTCTTAGTCCCTCACTTTTAAGTACATATAATCGGCCTTCCCTTGTCATCAAGAGGCCATCCTTAGTCCAGTATCTTACATGTAGAGCCTGGTGTGGTACTCCAAAGCTTAAATCCTAGGGTGGAGGTTTGTAGGCTCCACAGGGTTAAGACCCAGGTTATTGGGTCTTGAGGGGGCTAGTCTATCATTGGGCTGGGTGTGGGCCCAAGGTGTGGTTTGGTCCAAGGGAGTTTTTTAGGGTTTATTATCCATATAATAAGGCACCGGTTCATGTGTGGTGCTGATTTTATTTTGGTGGCCGTCATGGGGACGGGTTATATATAGTCATGTAACGATGATGATATTGAGGAATGAAAGAAACCCTTTTCTCCCTATAATAAGCTATCCCTTCTCTTCCTCCTCCTCTCTTTCTCACATATAGATGTCCTAGGTTTCTAGGGTTTTATTGCTGCCATCTCTGCCCTAGCCATCTTCTTGGAGCCGCCTCTCTCAAAGAAGGAGAAGGAAGAAGCCCTAGCAGTACCTTCTCCTTAGGCAGCGTCTCTTGATTCTCTGGATCAGATCTGAAGGTTCACGTGAGGAAGAAGAGAGGCCACGACCCTCTCTTACAATCTTGGGGCGCAAGAAACCAAGGAAAATCCTAGTTGCTAATCAATCTGAGAAGATTACTAAGATCAAGATCCAAAATTCTGCTGCAGAAATTTCAGCAGGGATATCATCTCGCTTCCGCATCTCCACACGACTTGGGGCTGGTCGAATGCGTGCTATGCTCCAAGGTTAGAAAGAGGATGATCCACTCTTCATTTGGTATCAGAGCCTTGGTGATTTGGTGGAGAAAAGATTGGATCTTGGGCGTTTCTTGGTAAGATATCAAACCAGAAATTTCTGCAGCAAGTTTAATTTTCTGTTTTTGTTGTGTGCATTGTTTCTTGGTTGGATATGGCATCTAGTAGCTTTAAATTGGATTTTGAAAAGTATGATGGCAAGGGGAACTTCACCCTATGGCAGCAAAGGGTGAAGGATTTATTGGTACAGCAAAGGATTTATAAGGTCTTGGTGAAACAAAGACCGGATAATGTAAGTCGTGAGGATTGGGAGGAGTTAGAGGAGATTGCATTTAGCACAATCAGGATGTGCTTGGCTGATCAAGTCTTGCCGGAGATTTGCACGCAGACCACGGCAAGGGGGCTATGGGAAACTTTAGAGAACACTTACATGGGAAAGAGTATGACAAACAAGTTGTGGTTGAAGAAACAGTTGTACAGCTTGAGAATGCCTGAGGGAGGAGATCTTGTGGCCCATATTCAGAAATTCAATCAAGTGTGCTCAGAGGTGATGAGCCTTGATGTGAAGATTGATGAAGAAGACAAGACCCTCATCTTGTTGTGTTCGCTACCCAGTTCCTATGATGGTCTGATTACAACCTTGGTGTATGGGAAGGAGACCCTGAATTATGAAGAGGTTGTGGGGGTGCTGAGATCAAACCAGCAAAGAGAAAAGATCCGCATGGGAAACTCTAATACAGAGGTACTTGCTGTGAATGAGAGGCAAGGAAGACCCTGGGAAAAGGTTAGAGGCAAGTCCAAAGGCAGATCTAAGTCTCGGGGCAAGCAGAAAGCATGGAAGTGTTACAAGTGTCATCAGATTGGTCACCTGAAGAGAAATTGCCCACTTCTGAAGAATGAGAAGGGGAAGGACATTTCCAAGGGAGGTTCAACCAGCAATGGTGGTGCAAATTCATCTGAAGGCAGTGAAGATGATGTACTGGTAGTTTCAGATGGGACTAAGAAGTGTGATAGTTGTTGGACACTCGACTCAGCCTGTTCTCACCATTATACTTCGCATAGGAAGTGGTTTGCAACTTATGAAGAATCTGATGGAGGCAGTGTATGCCTTGGTGATAATCATCCTTGTAAGGTTGCTGGAGTTGGAAGTATAAGGGTGAGGATGTATGATGGGGTTATAAGGACTTTAACCAATGTCAAACATGTCCCGGAGTTGAAGAAGAATCTAATTTCTTTGGGCTACCTGGAGAAGCATGGGTATGCTTTTGGAAGCCAGCCGGGGAGTGGATGTTTGAGGATAACCAAGGGTGCATTAGTGGTGATGAAAGGGAGAAGGTTGGAAAATAATCTCTATCAGATGGAAGGCTCAGTGGCCATAGATGGTGCAGAGGTGCTAGCAGCGGCACAGGAGGAACAGTTGGTCTATAAACTGTGGCACTATCGAATGGGACACATGAGTGATAAAGGGCTTATAGAACTCAGTAAAAGAGGTCTGATTCCAGTACTTAAGAAGGAGAACAATGACATCTGTGAGCCCTGTATTTATGGCAAACAACATAGGGTGAGATTTGCCAGTAGTTCCAAGCAGAGCGAATGTATTCTGAAACTAGTTCACTCAGATGTATGGGGACCGGCCCCTGTGTCAGCCAGAGGTGGGGCTAAGTATTTTTTGACCTTCATTGATGACTACTCCAGGAAGGTATGGGTATATCTGATAAGAGAAAAATCAGAGGTATTTGCCCGGTTTAAAGCTTGGAGAGTTGGTGTTGAAAAGGAGACAGGAAAACCAGTGAAGTGTTTGAGATCTGACAATGGAGGGGAGTATACAAGCAATGAATTCAAAAGCTACTATGAGGAAAATGGGATCCAACGCCATTACACAGTGAGGATGACTCCCCAGCAGAATGGTGTGGCAGAGAGGATGAATCGTACATTGACAGAGAAGGCTAGGAGTTTGAGGCTGCAGGCATCACTGCCCAAGGTCTTTTGGGGTGATGCAATTATGTTCTCTGGTTTTCTTGTTAACAGGTCCCCTAATAGAAAACTTGATGGAGGCATTCCAGAGGAGATCTAGAGTGGGAAGAAGGTGGAGCTTGGACACCTAAGGATTTTTGGTTGCCCAGCCTATGCACATGTGGAAGCAACTGAAAGGAGCAAGCTGGACCCAAAATCACAAAGGCTAATCTTCATCGGGTATCCACAGGGAGTTAAAGGCTATTTGCTATGGAGTTCAGATTCACAGAAGTGTATCATCAGTAGAGACATTATTTTTGATGAGAAGAGCATCTTGAAGAGGTCAGAGATTGCAGATGGAGCTGAAAATGCTGAACGGGACAGCAGTGGACAGCATTGGCTGACAGGTGATGTACCTTCTACTTCTACTTCAAAACATACTTCTTTTGAGGTGGAGTTTGGTATGAATGTTCCAATACATGTAAAGGATCAGCCAGAAGAGCCATCAATCCAAAAGGAGGTGCAGGTGGAGTCACACACTTCAGCTTTGAGAGATAATCAAAGGGGTGTGGCACTACACAAGGCAAAGCATACCATCATCAAACCTGCTCGGTATCGCATTGATGACATGATTTCCTATGCTCTAATCATTGCAAATGAAGATCCAGAGACCTTCCAAGAAGCCATGAAAAGTTCAGAAAGAGACTCATGGATGCAGGCCATGATGGAGGAGATGGAGTCCCTGGAAAAGAACAAGACATGGCAGCTAGTGGATCTACCTAGAGATGCTCGGGCCATTGGTTCAAAATGGGTGTTCACAAAGAAGGAGGCACCTTCAGAACAAGGTGGAGTCAGATACAAAGCAAGGCTTATTGCTAAGGGGTTCTCACAGAGAGAGGGAGTGGACTACACAGAGGTATTCTCTCCAGTGGTACGTCATGCTTCAATTCGTGTGTTGTTATCTCTTGTAGCACAACATGGTATGGAGTTGCAGCAGATGGACGTGAAGACGGCTTTCTTACATGGGAGTCTAGAGGAGAGGATATACATGAAGCAACCAGAGGGTTTCAAGGAATCTGGATTGGAAGAAAAAGTATGTCTACTAAAGAAATCGCTCTATGGTTTGAAGCAGTCACCCCGTCAGTGGTACAAAAGGTTTGACACTTTTATTTTGGGCCTTGGATTTTCTAGATGTGAACATGATACTTGTGTCTATGTGAAAGATGTGGATGAGGATGATGCACTGTATCTCCTTCTGTATGTGGATGATATGCTCATTGCCAGTAGGAGTGTTGAAGCAGTGAATGGACTGAAATATGCATTATCAACAGAATTTGAAATGAAGGATTTGGGGTCAGCTAGGAAGATACTTGGGATGAAAATTTACAGAGATAGGACCAAGGGAATTCTACACTTGTCATTGGGTGGATATATTCACAAGGTGTTGGAGAGGTTTGGGATGGATAAGGCCAAACCAGTTGGAACACCTTTGGCTAATCACATGTCTCTTTCTAAGTTACAGAACCCTCAGACAGATGAAGAGAAAGAGTACATGGAGAGAGTTCCATATGCCAGTGCCGTGGGCAGCATTATGTATGCTATGGTGTGTTGCAGGCCTGACATAGCATATGCAGTGAGCCAGGTGAGCAGATTCATGGCGAACCCAGGGAAGGAGCACTGGAAGGCACTCAAGTGGATTTTGAGGTACCTTCAGGGAACTCGTGGACTTGGTCTAATTTTTGGGCAGCAAGATGGATCTAAGGAGAAATCTAATATCACAAGTAAGTCATTAGGTCCATTGGAAGGATTTGTGGATGCAAATTTTGCAGGTGATCTGGATACAAGAAGGTCTACCACAGGGTATGTGTTCAGCATGTATGGTGGATTAATTTCTTGGAGATCAACCCTTCAACCTATTACAGCTTTGTCTACAACAGAAGCTGAGTATATAGGGATTACAGAGGCTGCCAAAGAGGCTCTTTGGTTGAAGAGACTCATCATGGAAATGAGGGTGAAGCAGGGTACAGTATTGTTACACAGTGATAGTCAGAGTGCCCTGCAGTTGGCTCAGAACCCAATCTATCATGCACGCACAAAGCATATAGATGTGAGGTATCACAGGATCAGAGAATTGGTGGAAGAAGGTGAAGTAGAGCTAGTAAAAGTTCATACAAAGAAGAACCAGGCAGATGCACTTACGAAGACTCTTCCACGGGATAGCTTTCTCTCATGTGTGACACTGATGGGTATGAGGGAATGTGCAGATATTTCAGCAGCTTTGAAGCACCAAGGTGGAGATTGTAGAGCCTGGTGTGGTACTCCAAAGCTTAAATCCTAGGGTGGAGGTTTGTAGGCTCCACAGGGTTAAGACCCAGGTTATTGGGTCTTGAGGGGGCTAGTCTATCATTGGGCTGGGTGTGGGCCCAAGGTGTGGTTTGGTCCAAGGGAGTTTTTTAGGGTTTATTATCCATATAATAAGGCACCGGTTCATGTGTGGTGCTGGTTTTATTTTGGTGGCCGTCATGGGGACGGGTTATATATAGTCCTGTAACGATGATGATTATTGAGGAATGAAAGAAACCCTTTTCTCCCTATAATAAGCTATCCCTTCTCTTCCTCCTCCTCTCTTTCTCACATATAGATGCCCTAGGTTTCTAGGGTTTTATTGCTGCCATCTCTGCCCTAGCCATCTTCTTGGAGCCGCCTCTCTCAAGGAAGGAGAAGGAAGAAGCCCTAGCAGTACCTTCTCCTTAGGCAGCGTCTCTTGATTCTCTGGATCAGATCTGAAGGTTCACGTGAGGAAGAAGAGAGGCCACGACCCTCTCTTACAATCTTGGGGCGCAAGAAACCAAGGAAAATCCTAGTTGCTAATCAATCTGAGAAGATTACTAAGATCAAGATCCAAAATTCTGCTGCAGAAATTTCAGCAGGGATATCATCTCGCTTCCGCATCTCCACACGACTTGGGGCTGGTCGAATGCGTGCTATGCTCCAAGGTTAGAAAGAGGACGATCCACTCTTCATTTGGTATCAGACCATTCCAAACTTGTTGAAGCAACTTCTAGTGCCCAACATCCGTCTTGGCAGCAACCTGAACCTATCGATGAAATGAGCTCAATCCAACCTTTCAAATAGCAACATCGATCTCTGTGATGCTTTTCTAATGTAGATTGCGAGCAACATGGTTATTCTTACCAAGTTTATGCTCCCACTTGAAATCATATATATTCAGCTAAAAAAAAAATCTTACCAACATGCCAAAAATTCCTTCCAATGTGCAATTATCCGGACTAAAATTTTTCTGTGCCAGAAATAAAGTGTGAGCAACATTATTAGTATTTATGACAAACCTACTGATGCTGTTCATGATTTATATGCATAATTTATTTTATTACTTAAGTAATTAACATGATACGTGTTAATTAGTCTTGTATTATTCTTTAACCTTTTGAATACTACAGCATCAAGCGTTTTGCATAAATGACAATTCACATTTTCAGATTTGGAAAATTGGTTGTTTTTATTTCTTTTCACACAATTGGCCATTTTTTAATTTTTTTTCCTGATCAAATTGCCCTTGACCATATATGATGTAATTTTTTGATTCAAGGCTGTCTTGCGCATATGTCGTCATCTATAATGCACACATTTAGACTAAGTGTGTTTAACAAGTTGTTTGCATCTGAAATAACTAGTAATTGCATACATGTTAACTATCCATCGCACATAGGTAAATAACAGACAAACAGTTGTGCACATTTGTCCACTTAGAGAAATAGGTAAATTATAAGTGTGATCTGATAGGACCAGTTAACAGGCCCATGGGTAATAAAAATAGAAATTTTCAAACAATTTTTCTGGGCGGCCATCTTCGGCGGCCTTCCTAAGCGGCTTAGTTCCTAGGTGGCCTCGCTGGCCTATTAGGTTTTTCTTAAAGGGCGCAGCGGGCATTTAATTCTGTTCACAACTTTGCTCCCTGTTGAAATAAGCGCCGTCATAATGAAGAGAGAGAACAAGTGGGAAAAATAGCTATGTGATGTGACCGCCTTTTTGTCATTAATGTCTCATAGGCAAATCAATGGGCAGCGTAGAACCAAAAGGAAATCCTGCGGCCCTTCCTCCTAAGCGGCTCCCTCTTCACAATAAATCTTAAACGGGCGCTTCATTAATAAATCCTAAGCGGCCCTTCCTCTTAAGCGGCCCCTCCTCATAATAAATCCTAGGCGGCCCTTCCTCTTAAGCGGCCCCTCCTCATAATAATCCTAGGCGGCCCTTCCTCTTAAGCGGCCCCTCCTCATAATAAATTCTAAGCAGCCGCTTCATTCTAAGCGGCCCTCCTCACAATAAATCCTAGGCGGCCCTTTCATCCTAAGCGGCCCCTCTTCACAATAAATCCTAGGCGGCCGCTTCATTCTAAGCGGCCCTCCTCACAATAAATCCTAGGCGGCCCTTCCTCTTAAGCGGCCCCTCCTCGTAATAAATCCTAGGCGGCCCTTCCTCCTAAGCGGCTCCCTCCTCACAATAATTCTAGGCGGCCGCTTCATTCTAAGCGGCCCCTCCTCACAATAAATCCTAGGCGGCCCTTTCATCCTAAACGGCCCCTCTTCACAATAAATCCTAGGCGGCCCTTCCTCTTAAGCGGCTCCCTCCTCACAATAATTCTAGGTGGCCGCTTCATTCTAAGCGGCCCCTCCTCACAATAAATCCTAGGCGGCCCTTTCATCCTAAGCGGCCCCTCTTCACAATAAATCCTAGGCGGCCCTTCCTCTTAAGCGGCCCCTCCTCATAATAAATTTTAGGCGGCCGCTTCATTCTAAGCGGGCCCTCCTCACAATAAATCCTAGGCGGCCCTTTCATCCTAAGCGGCCCCTCTTCACAATAAATCCTAGGCGGCCCTTCCTCTTAAGCGGCCCCTCCTCATAATAAATCCTAGGCGGCCCTTCCTCCTAAGCGGCTCCCTCCTCACAATAATTCTAGGCGGCCGCTTTATTCTAAGCGGCCCCTCCTCACAATAAATCCTAGGCGGCCCTTTCATCCTAAGCGGCCCCTCTTCACAATAAATCTTAGACGGCCCTTCCTCTTAAGCGGCCCCTCCTCACAATAAATCCTAGGCGGCCCCTTCATTCTAAGCGGCCCCTCTTCACAATAATTCCTAGGCAGCCTCTCTCTCTCTCGATGGCCTCCTTAACGGCATTTATGTGCCGAGACATTTATAGGTCTTATAAAAAATCGCTCCAAGGCATTTATTGGAGAGCATTCAATTGAATAAGAGCATTCAATGTCAAGTCACAAACCACGAGGAGAGAGAGAGACGGTGGAAGAAGTCCTGAGCGACCTTTTCTTCAACGACCTTCCTCGATGGCCATTCTGGGCGACAATCCTAGGCGGCCTTTCCCTCAACGGCCACCCTAGGCGGCCTTTCTAGGAGACCGTCCTTGGCGGCCCTTTCCAGGCGGCCTTTCTAGGTGGTTTCGGTTTCAGACTCCCAATGCCACCGCGATGATGGCTCCCTATCGCATTTATGTGTCAGGGCATTTATGGTCTTATAAAGGCTACATGCATTTATAGCTACCACGTTGACTCCCTTTTTGGCCCCATGCATACACGTAAGGGTGCTTCGATAATAACTTCAGGACGTCTTCATCTTTGGCGGTCCCGAAAGCTTCTCCCAGCTAAGCGGCCCCTATTTCCTACCACGAGCATCCTAGCCGGCCTCATGCATGCATAGGTCCGAACAATCCCAGGTGGCCACAATGATCCCAAGAGGCCCTTGGCGGCTCCCGAGCAGTCCTAGGCGGCCCCGACCTCAGTCGATAACGGCTCCGCCGGACCTAAGCCCCCAGCGGCCCTTCCTTAGTGGTTTCCAGCTCAGACACGCGTGGGCCCTACAGTGACTATTCATCACGTCATCTTCTGGATTAATAAATTATGGCCACTTACTTTAATGAGATAATTAAGTGGTCATCTGTCTCTGACGAGATGGCGCTTAAAGCTCTGACATTCCACTAAGAGGTAAGCTTTATCGAAAGTTATCATTCATCATAAAAGTCTTGACAAGTGGCGGCATTTGGGCCTCACAGATGTCAGCCCTGACATTTCACCCACCAAAAGTACTCAGTCATCATGACACTTCAGCCACTCAGACTAAATGAGCCCCAAAAGTCATGGTCCATCATGAGGCCCCACGTGACTCACTCCCACTAGATGACAAAGATTCAAACTTCTCAAGCAAGCTACACAGAGGACAATGGTGAATAAAAAAGGTAAGAGGTAACTGAAAAAAGGAACTGAACTCACTCACTCTGGGGGGATTTTTTCTTTCTCTTTCGAGCTTTCTCAAGCTCACGGTTGTTGCCCAGAGCACTAACTTGAGCGTCGGAGGGTCCCCGCCGGAACGCCCGGTCGTGGGCTTCTTGCAGGCTTTGAAGACAAAGGAAGGGCTCCGATATTTCTATGGAGGAACGGCCGACGCTCAAGGACGCCGACTCAAAGTGATCGCGCATCAACATGATCCACATTCAACTAACTAGTTCACATATTTGGACTAACCAGTTAGCATATCCTACGAGTACAAAATTTGAGTATTGAATGCACATGATGAATCAATAACTATGGTTCATGTTGATGAAGCTAGAGGCACTTTGGTCAGAAAAATTGGAAAACAGCCAATCCTGCAGAGAAGATAAAAATGACCATTTCTGAAAACCTGAAAGGCTGAAATTGTGAAGGGCTCTTAAATTGTGCAAAATTCCCTACAGCATTTTATGTTGTATACAAGATACTATGATGCTTCTGCTATATGGTTCTCACCTGATAGCATCAAACTGAGGTAATTCTTGATCTTCAAAATTATTTATCTGTCAGATTTATCTATATCATGTAATTGGTAAATTATTCCTTTATCGCATTAATCATAGAATGAGAGGCAAAGTTGTTTATTGCATGACTATGTATATCCAGACAGGATTGAAAGGTTTAAGCGCACTATGTTTCTTGTCCAAGGCTCTCATTATTCTTGAAAATGTGTTCAGAATGTAATAACCCGTTGCTTAATAATGGTCCTAATTTTTATTGACTAAACGTATCTCTTATTAAAGTGATAACAGCCCCCCTCCCTTAATACCTAAACGCTCGCTTTGATGGGGCAAGCGGTGAAGGAAATGGGTATAAAAAGGGACCCCATCCTAAGGTTTTACAACGCAGTTCTCGAGAGAAATCCTAAGGTTTTAGAATAGGGTTCTCGAGAGAGATCCTAAGATTCTCGAGAGAGAAACCTAAAAGCGGAGGCATTGGAATTGAGTCCCTGATCAAGAGCAATCATGAAGGCATACACCATCTGAATGCGAGAGCTCGTTGATTAGAAGACCGATCCATCGAGAGGAAGAGGGAAGATCAAGAGGGAAGATCAATCGAGATCGTTAAGAAAGGAAGATCTCCCGTGCAGTCCAAAGAAAACCAGGAAGATCGGATTCCTTACCACCATTAAATAATAATGGCTGGAGGTAATTATGTTTAAGCAAATTAAGTCTAACATTTGGTATCAGAGCGAGGTTAAAACCTCTGCCTTATTTTGCGAAGATTTCTATCCAAGTTTCTCTTTTCAAGCAATTTATGCCGCGTGTTTTCCGTTTTCAGTTTTTCGGATCTCAGGTTGGTTTCGATCAGTTCTTATCTTTGTTCACGGAATTGACAGAAACCATTAAACCTATTTCAGATTCCGATTTTTGCGGAAACAAAACGTGGCTTCTTTCTTTTCTATTAAAGATTTCTTTCTAGCATTAAAGGTTTCCCGGATTTCTTTTTATGGTATTAAAGAGATAGCATTAAAGAAAGAAAAAGAAAAGAAACGTAGCATTAAAGAAAAGAAAAACTAAAGAAGAGAAATGCAGCGGAAACGTGGCTTCAATAACCACATCGGTGAAATATTAAAAAGGGGAGAGAAAACTTTCGGTTTTCGTTTTTCTCGCTTATGGTCTTTCCGTTCTCTCACGGGATTTAAAATATGGATTGGTTGGATTTTAAATGCATTTATTATCTGTTTAATGTTTTATTAAATCATGTAACATGATTTATTTTTATCATTTGTTTCTTGAGTTTAAATTTTTGTATTAAAATACGCCTCCTGAGTCTCTATGCCTACGGTGTTTTGCATAGACTGGCCCAAGGGAATAATGAGCTACGGCCGGACGTGTTTTAATTAACAAAAATTTTTCTTAAGATGATAATTTTAAAATTCATTAAATAGATATTGAAATGTTATCTTCTGTTCTGCATACTAGATTTATTCTATGCATGAATTTGGTGGTAGTGTAAAAATCACAGTGCAAATCCTTTCAAGGTCTGATTGGTCAGTTGGTGTCTAGAAAGGTAAAGAGATTGTGGTTACTTAATTGGTTCCGTTGACTGACCTAAGGAAAGCAACGGGGGACCCCCACTTCTCTTTCACTGGCCTGGCCAATTTGACTAACTCAGATCTTGATTTGGAAATGTTACGTTGATTAAGATCACTACCTAATAATCATGCTAAATTGGTTAATCTATATGCATATAATGTCATGTGATCAATATGATGTTGATTAATTGAGGAGTAGCCACAGCATCTTTGATTAATCAAAATTATATATTGAGTTGCAAAGATCACATAAGGTTAGATGACATTAATTGTGACTAATTATATTAATGTAATGAATCTTATCCCACAGGAATTTTTGTTGCACTAATATAATTAATTAGGATGCGATAACAAATTATTTTCTTAATTACCCACAGGAATTAAGAAAGGAATATAATTTGTTAGTCACATCATTAAGCTAATGAGTCTATTTGAGTATAATAACTTAGCCCACAGGTAGTTATTGTATGTTATTGATTCATGTTATTGCATGTTTACATTGGTAAACATGACATCAAGTTATATGCCTCAAATTCAATTACATGAACATGATTTATTTTTTATGCAGCTATTTTGCCTGTTAATATTTCTGATATGAAATGTGACATTCCCGATTTAAGTGGTGATAATTATAAATTATGGAAGGAGAGAATTCTTCTTCAATTAGGGTGCATGGATATTGACTATGCTATCAGGAAGGATGAACCACATTCAGTTACATCTACTAGCACTCAGGCTGAGATTGCTGCGTATGAACGATGGGAACGGTCCAATCGCCTCAGTATGATGTTCATACGTACTAAAATTTCTGCTAGTATACGTGGTTCAATTCCTGAGTGCAAAAATGTCAAGGAACTTCTGAAGGCTATTGATGCACAATTTGAGTCTTCAGATAAGGCAATGGCTAGCACCCTAATGACAAAATTATCATCAATGAAGCTCACTACGGTTGGAGGTGTGCGTGAGCACATCATGAAGATGAGGGACATTGCGGCTCAGTTGAAATCCCTAGAGGTTGAGATGTCAGAATCTTTCTTGGTGCACTTTATTTTGAGCTCACTCCCACAGCAATATAGTCCCTTCAAAATATCTTACAATACACATAAGGACAAATGGTCAATTAATGAACTTCTGACCATGTGTGTTCAAGAGGAAGGGAGGCTGATTTTAGAAATGGGAGAAAGTGCACATTTAGTCACTCAGAGAAAGACTAAAGCTCCCAAAGCCAAACGCAAAGGAAAGGGTAAAGTATCCATCCATACAGAAGACAAGAAGGAGTCCAAGTGCTTCTTTTGCAAGAAGAAAGGACATATAAAGAAAGATTGTCTCAAATTCAAAGCTTGGCTTGACAAGAAAGGTACTCTAACCTCATTCGTATGTCATGAATCCAATTTGGTTATATGTCATAACACATGGTGGATTGATTCTGGTTCTACAATCCATGTTTCAAATACCTTGCAGGGTTTTCTAAATCAAAGGAAACCATTGGGAAGTGAACAAAGCATCTATTCAGGAAACAAGATGGGTTCACATGTGGAAGCAATTGGAACGTGCAGACTTATTTTACATTCTGGTTTTGTTTGGATTTGGAAAAGACATTTTATATTCCAAGTTTCTCTAGAAATTTGATTTCAGTGTCAAGGCTTGTACCAGCAGGATATTCCTTTAATTTTAATAAAAGCTCTGTTGATTTATTTTATAAATCTAAGCTTATTGGGAATGGTACATTGTCAGACAATCTTTTCCAAATCAATCTGAAAAATAATACCACCTATAATGTGATGCACGCCCAAACTGGTATGAAAAGATGTGTTATAAATGAGAATTCCTCTATTTTGTGGCATCGGAGATTAGGTCATATCTCCATTGAGAGAATTAAAAGATTAGTAAAAGATGGAGTACTTGATACTCTTGATTTTACTGATTTTGACACTTGTGTGGACTGCATAAAGGGAAAGCAAACCAACAAGTCCAAGAAAAATGCCAAGAGAAGTTCGGAAATACTGGAGATCATACATACGGATATCTGTAGCCCAGATATGGATTCGTATGGTCAGAGATACTTCATCTCATTTATTGATGACTATTCACGATATATGTATCTCTACCTACTTCATAATAAGAACGAAGCATTAGATGCCTTTAAGGTATTTAAGGCAGAAGTAGAGAAACAATGCGGCAAGCAAATTAAAATCGTGAGGTCAGATAGAGGTGGAGAATATTATGGTAGATACACTGAGAATGGACAAGCACCTGGTCCGTTTGCTCGGTTTCTTGAAGAAAATGGAATTGTTGCACAATACACCATGCCAGGGTCTCCTGACCAAAACGGTGTAGCTGAAAGGAGAAACCGGACATTATTGGACATGGTAAGGAGCATGATTGTCAGCTCTAAGTTACCTAAATCCTTGTGGACTGAAGCTCTTAAAACTGCTGCGTATATATTGAATCGGGTTCCAACCAAGGCTGTTTCCAAAACGCCATTTGAGTTATTTAAAGGTTGGAAACCGAGTCTGCAACATATACGTGTTTGGGGATGCCCATCTGAAGTAAGAGTCTATAATCCACAAGAAAAGAAACTAGACCCAAGGACTATCAGTGGATACTTTATTGGATATGCTGAGAAGTCCAAGGGTTATAGATTTTATTGTCCATCTCACAGCACTAGGATTGTGGAATCAAGAAATGCAAAATTTCTTGAGAATGACTTGATCAGTGGGAGTGATCAATCTCAGTATTTGGCTTCTTCTGAGAAAGATCATTCAGTTATTCCAGCTTCCACTTCAAGTGAGGGATTGGTTGTTATTTATAGCACTCCTCAAACTCAATTAAGTGCCCAACAACCAGTCATTGAGATTTCACAAGCTGATGGTAATCTAGAAGATCGTGTTGTTCATCAACANCACAAGCTGATGGTAATCTAGAAGATAGTGTTGTTCATCAACAATCAGTTGTGCAAGATACTCCTCAAGAGGTCATTGACACAACATTAAGAAGATCAACTAGAATAAAGAAATCAGCAATTCCTAGTGATTATGTTGTGTATCTACATGAATCTGACTATAACATTGGAGCCGAAAATGATCCTGAAACGTTTTCACAAGCCATGAGTTCTAAGGAATCAAACTTGTGGTTCAATGCCATGAAAGAAGAGATGGAATCTATGGCATCTAATCGAGTCTGGGATCTTGTTGAGTTGCCTGATGGTGTAAAAGCCATTGGATGTAGATGGATCTTCAAAATAAAGAAAGACTCACAAGGCAACATTGAAAGATATAAAGCAAGACTCGTTGCCAAAGGATTCACTCAGAGGGAAGGAATCGACTACACGGAGACATTTTCTCCTGTATCCAAGAAAGACTCTCTCCGAATAATTATGGCATTGGTAGCTCATTTTGATTTTGAGTTACATCAAATGGATGTGAAGACCGCATTCCTTAATGGAGATCTAGAGGAAGAGGTTTACATGAAACAACCTGAAGGATTTTCCTCTAGTGATGGTGAGCATTTGGTTTGCAAACTTAAGAATCCATATATGGATTGAAACAAGCCTCACGTCAGTGGTATTTAAAATTTCATGATGTGATCTCTTCCTTTGGTTTTGAAGAGAACATCATGGATCAATGTATATACCAGAAGGTTAGTGGGAGCAAAATTTGTTTCTTGGTCCTATATGTGGATGACATTCTACTTGCAACCAATGATAAAGGGTTGCTACATGAGGTGAAACAATTTCTCTCTAAAAATTTTGATATGAAAGATATGAGTGAGGCATCTTATGTCATTGGCATTAAGATCCATAGAGAAAGAACTCGAGGCATTTTGGGATTGTCTCAAGAAACTTATATCAATAAAGTCTTGGAGAGATTTCGGATGAAAATTGTTCACCAAGTGTTGCACCTATAGTGAAGGGTGACAGTTCGCTTTGAACCAGTGCCCTAAAAATGAACTTGAACGGGAACAGATGCACAACATTCCATATGCTTCAGCTGTTGGAAGCCTAATGTATGCTCAGGTTTGCACAAGACCTGACATAGCATTTGCAGTAGGAATGTTGGGAAGATATCAGAGTAATCCAGGTTTAGACCATTGGAGAGCTGCTAAAAAGGTCATGAGGTATCTTCAAGGGACCAAGGACTACATGCTCATGTATAGACAAACTGATCATTTGGAGATAGAGGGCTACTCAGATTCGGACTTTGCTGGCTGCGTTGATTCTCGGAAATCAACATCAGGATTTATATTTATGTTAGCTGGTGGAGCCATATCATGGAGGAGTGCAAAGCAGACCTTGACTGCTACCTCTACTATGGAAGCGGAGTTCGTTGCTTGTTTTGAGGCTACATCGCAAGGTGTATGGTTGAAGAGTTTCATCTCAGGGCTTAGAATTGTTGACTCCATTACTAGGCCAATTAAATTGTACTGTGATAATTCAGCTGCTGTATTTTTGGCTAAAAACCATAAGAGTGGTAGTCGAAGTAAACATATCGACATTAAGTATTTAGCCATAAGAGAACGTGTTAAGAGAATAAAGTGGTCATAGAACACGTCAGCACTGAATTGATGATAGCTGATCCTTTGACTAAAGGCATGCCAATTAAGAAATTTAAGGATCATGTGATAAGAATGGGAGTTGGTTCCATGATATAATTGTATTGATAACAATTTGTACAAAGAAACTCTTATTTCAATCGTTTGTTTATTTCTCATTGAGGTGTACACATTATATGACTTTTGAGAAATGACAAACTTTTCTTTTGGACTCTGAATAAACATATGGTTTATTCATTATGTTATGTTGTCACATTTGGAATGGTGATAAAGAAATTGAATGCATTGTAATACATAGAAGATAATACTCAATTATAGAGGACCTGTCGCTATGATTCATGTATTTAGTTTCTTGTTCAGTGTTGATAAAATATACGGACCAAGTGGGAGAATGTAGTAACCTATCTTAATAATGGTCCTAATTTATTGACTAAAACGTATCTCCTATTAAAGTGATAACAGCCTCCCTCCCTTAATTCCTAAACGCTCGCTTGATGGGGCAAGCGGTGAAGGAAATGGGTATAAAAGGAGACCCATCCTAAGGTTTCAAAACAACGATTCTCTCGAGAGAGATCCTAAAGTTTCAGAATACGGTTCTCTCTCGAGAGATCCTAAAGTTTCAGAACAAGGTTCTCGAGAGAGATCCTAAGGTTCTCAAGAGAGAAACCTAAAAGGGGAGGCATTGGAATCGAGTCCCTGATCAAGAGCAATCATGAAGGCATACACCATCTGAATGCGAGAGCTCGTTGATTAGAAGACCGATCCATCGAGAGGAAGAGGGAAGATCAATCGAGATCGTTAAGAAAGGAAGATCTTCCGTGCAGTCCAAGAAAACCAGGAAGATAGGATTCCTTACCACCATTAAATAATAATGGCTGAAGGTAATTACTTTTAAGCAAATTAAGTCTAACACGGGAATCTCTTAAAGATGTACGTACTTGCCGGCTCATGGGGTCGGAAAGCTTTCCAGGGGCAGGAAGATACCGTTCACGGAAAAACAAATGCCCGCGAATGCCAGTTTCGACTGCGATTTGAAGGAAGGGGAAAGTTGACAAACTGGAAGATCGAGTTCCTCAACAACATACGTTTTATGAGCGTGATCCAAAACATTAAAAAAAAAAAAAAAAGCCATAACGTCATCTTGAGGAATGAATAGCGGTTAATGGACGCTGGCAAGCTTCAGCTTTTGGCCGGTATGGGGTCTGGAGGAGTTGTCCGGGCGAAGATCACCGGACAAATATCATATTTCAGTTTTTAATAAAACCATCATTAAAAAAAAAAAATCTGTAGCAACTCAGAGAAGATTATTGGACATATATAACGATGCACTTTTATTTTTCCAAATATATTTGTTTTTAAAAATAAAAATGAATTTCCTTTTTTAAATGTATATAACGATGCACTTTTATTTTATATTTATTTCAATATATATGGTCCTTTAAATCTTTCTCATTGTTGCACCCACAGATACAATCCAATAACAGCAATAGGACGATGAGAGAGACCGCGACGTTTATGTTGTTTGCAAAGTTGTCAATTTTGTTTCGAATTATGTTTCGATTTAGCTTACGATAAATAAAATATTTTGGTATCGAACCGTTTTGATGCTTCGTTTTAGAATATATATATATAATAATAATAATAAATTTATTTATAATTCATATTCTTCATAAATAATAATAACAACATAAAAATAAAAAATTTAAGTTTTTAAGAGTTTGGAATGTATATATATATATATATAATAAAAAAAATTATTCATAATTCATATTTTTATAAATAATAATAATAATATAAAAATAAAGAGTTTGAATTTTTAAGAGATGGAACCATGAGAAAGATAACTAGGATTTTTTTTGATATTATATATATATATATATATATATATATATTTTAAATGGTTCTGAAAGATTTAATAATTCATAAATTGATATCTGAAATATATTTTATCGAATGATCGAAAACGATCGAAATATGCCAAAACGTATCATCGAAAAAATTTTCGAAGCGAAACGTAGTGCTTATCTTTTCGGATAAGCTACTAAAATGAAATGTCTCGATCGAAACGATCGAAATAAACGAAATTGACAACTTTGATTCTTGGTCCGCACCCTCTACTCCACCAACACAACACATTAAAATTCAAGCGGGAAGGTTTCCTAACGAGTGACGCTAGCTAGCATCACCCAGATTACTCGGTGCTTCTATTATTAATCACTCGGACTTGTGTAGGCCAAGCAGCACTAGCGTGCCATTCTATTCGAAGACTTACTAGATCTGGTTGCTAAGTAAGCTTCACATCTTCATTTGGTTTTATTCAAGTGATTTTTTTTTTTTTTTTTCAGGATTCTCTTGTGACTTACTCGAGTCACGGTAGAAATTTTCTTTTCCAGCTAACCAGCCACTCGTCTTGTTGCTTCTCCGGCGATCTCATCACGCGTGGATAAGACCATTTTAACGTTGGTAAATATCAAGTGCACAGATTTTATTTAATAATTGGCTACCTCGGCTGCGCTTACCAACTCTCCCATTAGTTTCAGTAACTGGGGGCGTTTCAGTGGTACGATCAGCACTGAATTATGCTGAAGAGAAAACTTGTTATCTTAAATGCCTACTAACAAAAAAAAAAAAAAACTCGCTCATCCTTTTGATTTATTATTATTATTATTATTATTATTTTATTATTTTATTATTTTTAACTTTATTTTTAATATTTAAAAGAGTTATTAGGTTACACTTTCATGGGATCATTTGCTCATGTTAAGATATTTGGATCGATTTGAACTGTTGTATTTTGAAAGGCAATTGCCTACAATTTACATGAAGCTATAAAAATTAGTCGTTAGGATAATATCTAACATGCTTCGGTTTAGACACAGTTTTTAACTTTTTTTTTTATTTAATTTTATATTTAAATTTCAATCTATTATAATTAGAATTGCTAGTAATTTCTAGGCAACCTATTTTTACAATAGCTATGGATTAGTTTCCTTCGCTAAAAATTGCTAAAAATTATTTTTCTCTAAAAAAAGAATTAGCTAGTTTCTATTTTTTTAAATAATAATAATAGTGATATACATATTTAAAAAATTTTATTTTTGAAAGAAAAAAATCAAAAAGTTTTTTCATGGCATTAAAATCCATGCAAACTATTTAATTAAAAAAACTAGTTTTGAATTTATTACAGAAAATTGTTTTACAAAATCTATTTAAAAAGAAGAGATTTGTTACTGCTTTTAAATCTATGCAGAAGTTCTAGAAATATTTTTTTAAAAAAAGCTTTTAGTATTAAAGAAAAATTAAAATAAAATATTTCTAAAAGTTTGAAAGTTTAGAGCTCTGAAAACTATGCAAAAATTTATGTTTTCTTTAAAATTTAGAGATTACTGTGTTGTTATTAGAAAAGAAAAACTAAAAAGTTTTGAATTTATTTGCTGCTTTAATATCAGTGTGAAGTTAAATGTCAAATTTAAAATTTAAGATTCAAATTTTAAAAATCTTAAAATTTTAACTTTTAAAAATTTGGTATTTTAAAATTAAATTTGAATTAGCTGATTTAGTAATATTTTATTATTACCAGTAGTTTTTTAATTTAAATTATTAAATTTAAATTTTTATATATGAATTTTTTATTTTACATTTAATTTTTTTTTTCTTTCTTCAAATAAATGTAATAAATGATGCTGCAATCAAACAGGGCAAAATTACGAAGTCACGTGGAGCAGCCTCTTGCTAAATCTATGCGTCACCAGGGCAATCATAACCACAATTTTCAAACACACCATTCCTTTGATTCCTCGCCGCCCAATCATTGCCTGTCATCACTCCAAAACCCTAAAACCCACCTCTGTCTCTCTCTCTCTTTTCTCCTCAGTCCTCCCCCTCTCGTATCCAACGTTATCCGAGGCTACTCCCATTAACATAACCTCCACCACTAGAAAGTAGAACAACAGTCCCCTGAAGAAAAATGAATCTTTTGCCGCCCCCATCCCACCAAATTCTAGGGCTAGGGTTCTCCCCAATCCCATCCCATTCCCCTCCATCACCTTCCTCAATTCCTTCCTCAGCTTCGAATCCCGCCCTGACGTCACCCGCCCCAGCAAGAAAAAACCAGGAATTCGAGCCGTCTCTGGCGCCAACGCCGCCCGCCCCAGAACACCCTACGACCGCTTCGCCAACGCCGAAGCTACCGATGAATTCGATGCCTTCGAGAGCAACAACGAGCTCCGCCGCCTCGTCCGGAGTGGCGAATTGGAGAAAGGCCTCGCCTTTCTCGAGAGAATGGCGGGCCGGGCCGCCGTACCCGACGTCATCCCCTGCACCAGTCTCATCCGCGGCTTCTGCCGCGCCGGCAAGACCAAGAAGGCCGCCCGGGTGCTTGCTGTCGTCGAGAACTCTGGCGCCGCCCTCGACGTCATCACCTACAATGTCATGATCGGCGGGTACTGCAAGTCCGGGGAGACCGACAACGCCCTTAGGCTTCTCAACCGGATGAGCGTCACCCCTGATGTCGTCACCTATAACACCATCTTCCAGAGTTTATGCGAGAGGGGAAAGATCAAGAAAGCGCTTGAGGTGCTTGACAGTATGCTTCAGAGAGGCTGCACTCCTGATGTCTTCACTTACACCATTTTAATCGAGGCTACATGCAAAGACAGCGGCGTCGGACAGGCGATGAAGCTTTTGGATGAGATGAGAGCAAAGGGTTGCACTCCGATGTTGTTACTTATAATGTTTTGATCAATGGTATATGTAAGGAAGGGAGATTGGATGAGGCGATCAAGTTCTTGAACAGTATGTCATCTTATGGGTGTAATCCAAATGTTATAAGCCATAATATCATCTTGAGAAGTATGTGCAGCACAGGGCGGTGGATGGATGCCGAGAAGCTGTTGGCCGACATGGTTCAGAAGGGTTGCTCTCCGAGTGCCGTGACTTTCAATATCCTGATCAATTTCTTGTGCCGGAAAGGGTTGTCGGGGCGTGCAATTGATGTCTTGGAGAAGATGCCCGAGCATGGATGCATGCCAAATTCATTGAGTTACAACCCATTGCTGCATGGATTTTGTAAGGAGAAGAAGATGGAGAGAGCTATTGAGTATATGGATATAATGGTGTCAAGGGGGTGTTACCCAGACATTGTGACATACAACACCTTGCTTACTGCTCTGTGCAAGGATGGAAGGTTGATGTTGCTGTTGAGATGCTTCATGAGCTTGGGAGCAAGGGTTGTGCTCCTGTCCTGATTTCATATAACACTGTCATCGATGGGCTTTCCAAGGCCGGGAATACTGAAAAGGCCTTGGAGCTTTTGAAGGAGATGGTAGGAAAGGGTCTCCATCCTGATATAATAACTTATTCATCACTTGTTGCTGGTCTCAGCAGAGAGGGTAAGATCAATGAGGCGATCAGGATATTTAATGGACTGGAAAAATTGGGTATCGGACAAATGCAATCATTATAATTCAGTTATTTTGGGACTCTGCAAAGCCCGGCAGACAGATCGTGCTATTGATTTCTTTGCTTATATGGTGTCAAAGGGTGTTATGCCCAATGAGTCAACATACACCATTCTCATTGAAGGTCTAGCTTATGAAGGGATGTCTAAGGAGGCCTTAAAGTTGCTAAGTGAGCTGTGTTCAAGAGGAGTTGTGAAGAAGAGCTCCATGCAGAATGTTGTCGGCAAATTATAGACACAAGTAGACAACTTTGTTGAGATTTTGGATGAGCCACGGATAATGGCTGTCTGCAGATCCGCAGAAATCGTTTGCCAGTTTCCTGCATCAGAAACTTATCCTATATCAATACGTATCCATACGAACCTGTATTGTATAAAATCGGTAATATACCGGTATGATTCTCAACGGTGATTTTGCAGACCTTGACTAACAGCATACTGCTCCCTATCTATGCCTAACAAAAACAATGCAATTTACTCTTAGCAGATAGAGTTGCATGAACAAATTGGCCAAGGGACGACTGCTGACATATACAGGGAGACTTGGCGAGGCCTTGATGTTGCTGTTAAATGGATACACCCCAGATACTTCCAATTAAATGGAAGTGGTGAAGCATTCTTTGCACAGGAACTTGATACTCTTTCACGTCAACGTCACCCTTATGTGCTGCGATTGGTTGGCGCATGTCTCCTGCCACCAGAAAATGGCTGGGTAGTCACAGAGTTTTTGAGTGAAAAGACTTTAACAGAATGGCTGCATGGAAATAAGGATAGGCGAAGAGACAGGTCAGTGTACCTCTTCCCCCTTTTGAAGGAAAGAATGGAGAAGGGGTTGGAAATTTCTCATGCAACCTATCTGTCATTGGATTATAGTTTATGATGATGAAAAGTTCATGTCTGGTGCGAGCTTGAAGGGCTATTAATGTTGGTAGCAGATAATCTCAGATGCGTGGCTTGAAGCCTTAAAACTCCAGAAACTCCACTCTGCACTCTAGTGAAATGTACTTAGTTTGTTTCTGTAGATAAGGTTTTCTAGAGAGTTTAACAACTGAGAATGTTGCAAAAGGTTAATAGTATTTTTTCCTCAAAAAAATAGTGGAATAAGTTCTTTGATGATTCATCTGCAGAAGTTATTTTGATTAGAGATATTATGTTTTTGGAAAAATGATGACCAGTAACTTTTCAACTTGAGATCATTGGTTTAGGTAAATATATCGGCTTCTTCATTTTCTTTAGATTATTGTTGAGAATGTTTTTACCATATGGAATAACCACTAACTGTACAACTATTAAGTGAAGAAAATTTAGCACATCATTCCTTCATTCTTTTAGTAATATCATGCGTGCAGCTATATTCTTTTTGTGGTATTAGCCACCAAAATAAAGTAAGTTGTTGACTTGAACCAATCTTGTCATGATATTTAATAAAAATAGTACCTATAACATAGTTTCATTCTTGATAAAAAAAAATATTTGACATTAGATCTGAACCTTTTGGTGAAGACCATTACCATGAAGCCTAAGAATCATTCATGTTTAATCATCAAGAATCCATAATCGATAAACGGAAGCGTACCTGAATCTGTATTGCTTGATTGCTCTCCAAAATCCTGCGGTTGGCCTTCCAGATCAACGCGTACTCCCAGATAGCCCTTTAGAATTTTCTCTAAACTATTCTTTCTGATGATGGAATTCAGAGAAGAAGGTCATGATGGAATTCAGAGAAGAAGGTCGTATGTGCGATCCAGGAACCATAACCATTATATATAGATAATTTTATCATTATTTTTTGATTTCTATTTTAGCCCATCATAAAAATAGAAATAACCCCTTGGTCTCTACACATTAAAGGGCCACACGTAATCAAATACATTAAAGCCCAAATCACTGAAACCTTAGCTGATCACTTTTAATTGGGATTAACCTTATTTGACAGTCCGCAACACATAATTATTTCACATATAAGCCCAATGTTGGATTAAAAAATTCAATAATCTTCCACTGGGCTATATGTGTAACCTTATAATTATGTTGCAAAAATAATCAAATAAGCTCGATTTTACTGTCATTACCGAAATGTATCTATAACCAATCCGGTCCATCAATCATACCAACATAGGATCAAAGCGGCCTTGTTATATCTATCATAACTCGACCAATCAATGGTCACGTATGTTGATACAACTGAATGACATGGATCATGATGTGGATGTGGAGCATAAAAATTACATGTAATGTGATCTTAATATACCTATTTACAACTGGTCCTTCTTAAACTTGAGTGTGATCAAAACTTTAACATAATTGTACAGAGTGTACTGAACTGAATGAAATACTTTATTTCTGATCAGAAAATATCCAAACACATAAGTGTGCACAAACCAAACATAAAGCAAAAAATAGAAGCAATACAAACTCTCACTGAATCTAAGCATCGTCATGCACTATAACACCCATGTGAGCAGTATGCTCATGAAAGACCTTGGGCGGCACACCCTTTGTAAAGGGATCTGCAACCATAGAATTTGTTCCTATATGTTCTATAAAAATCTGACCACTCTGTACTCTTTCCTTTACAACTAGGAACTTGATGTCAACATGCTTTGACTTAATCGAGCTCCTATTGTTGTTGGAATACCATACGACTGACTTGTTGTCACAAAATAACTTTAGCGGTCTTTCAATTCCTTCCAATATGCGCAGCCCAGTGACAAAATTTTTCAGCCATATCCCATGATTGGATGCTTCATAACATGCTATAAATTCTGCTGACATGATCGAAGAAGCTATGAGTGTCTATTTTGCACTTCTCCAAGAAATAGCCCCACCACCTAACAGATATACATAGTCCGAAGTGGATCTTTTACTATCTTAATATCCCGCAAAGTCGGAGTCAGAATACCCAATGATCTCAAAATGATCTGATCTCCTATATGTGAGCATGTAATCTTTTGTTCTTTTCAGATATCTCATAACCCTTTTGACTGCTTTCCAGTGATCCATTCCTGAGTTGCTTAAATATCTGCCTAACACTTCAACATGTACGCAATATCCGGACGCGTACAAACTTGAGCATACATTAGACTCCCTACAACCGGTGCATAAGAATCTTCTGCATCTCTTCAACTTCAAGGTTTCCTTTTGGGCACTGATTAATATTGAATTTATCTTCTTTAGCGATAGCGGTATCACCTGGTTTGCAATTTTGCATGCTAAATCTCTTAAGTACTTTATCGATATAGCTCCTTTGTGATAATCCAAGGATACCCTTAGAACGATCTCGATGTATCTGGATTCCCAATACAAAGGAGGCATTACCAAGATCTTTCATTTGAAAATTGCTTGATAGGAATCTCTTGATTTCGTGCAACATGCCTATATTATTTGTGGCAAACAAAATGTCATCCACATACAAAACCAGAAAAATGTATTTACTCTCACTGAACTTATGATACACACAATCATCAATTGCATTTACTTCAAAATTAAATGAGAGAATTACTTGATAAAATTTGTTGTATCATTGACGAGAAGCTTGCTTTAACCCATAAATGGATTTTGTCAATTTGCAAACCATTTTCTTTGGGTCTCCTAACACAAAGTTTTCTAGTTGCATGCACTATATAAATTGTCTCATTAATGTCTCCATTAAGAAACGTCGTCTTACATCCATTTGATGGAGTTCCATATCATACTGTGCAACAAGAGCCATGATTGTCCTAAAAGAGTCCTTCGATGAAACTGGAGAGAAGATTTCTTTAAAGTTAATCTCTTCCTTTTGAGTATAGCCTTTAGCCAAAAGACAAGCTTTATACCTTTCCACATTACCTTTTAAATCCCGTTTGGTCTTAAAAATCCATTTGCAACCAATGGGTTTCACACCTGATAATGGGACAAGTTCCCAAACTTTATTATCTTGCATAAACTTATACTCTTCTTTCATTGCTTCAATCCACTTTTCTGAATTGGAACCTTGTATGGCTTGAAGGAAGTTGACAGGATCATCTTCCATCATGCCATTATTTTCCTGAAGAAACACTATGTAATCATCTGGAATAACATTCTTCCTTTCTCTAGTGGATCACCGCAAAGGCACTTGTTCTTGAGGTTGTTGAGTTTGTACCTCTGAGGGTTGAACAACAATATCTTGTTGTTCTGGAATTGCAACTTGATCATTATCAAAAGAAATTATAGGAATTGGAACTAGCTTCTCTTCAACAAGAGTAGTATGTTCCAATTTCTCCTCAAAGACAGTCTCTAACTTTATTTCTTTCCCCAAACTTAATATCCTCAAAGAATGTTGCAGTTTTCGACTCAAAAATTATCCTTGATTTGGGATCATAAAACCCGTAACCCTTGGATCGCTCAGAATACTCAACAAAATAGCTACTCACTATCCTGGAGTCCAATTTCTTTTCATATGGCCTATAAGGTCTTGCCTTAGCTGGACATCCCCAAACACAAAAATGCTTTAGACTAAGCTTTCATCCCACTACAGGAAAAATCAAAAATAGCGACGCCAATTTAGCGATGCATTTTTGCGTCACTAAATTGCGACCAAATTGCAACAACTCAGCGAGAAAAAAAAAACAGCGACTCAATTAGAGACGCAATAATAATGCGTCGTAATATAGCAATGCAGTAGTGACACAAAAACTAGAAAATAAAAAAAATTGTTAATATAGCGACGCAATAGCGACGCAAATAATAAAAATAAAAAATTATAATTTTTAATATAGCAACGCAATTATGCGTCACTATATTGCGACATAAATTTGCATCGTAATATAGCGACGTATTAGCGACGCAAAAACTGATTTAATTTTAAAAAAATCATTAATATAGCGACGCAATAGCGACTCATTTAACAAAAAAATAAAAAAAATTAATTTTCAATATAGCGATGCAATAATGCATCGCTATATTGCGACACAATCGCTATTGCGTCGCTAAATAGCGACGCAATCACTGCGTCGCTATATTAACAAATTTTTTTAAATTTTCTGGGTTTTAGCGACGCAATAATGCGTCGCTATATTGCGACGCAACTATTTGCGTCACAATATAGCGATGCAATATTGCGTCGCTAAAACCCAAAAAATTTAAAAAAATTCGTTAATATAGCGACACAGTGATTGCATCGCTATTTAGCGACGCAATAGCGACGCAAATACCAAAAAATTAAAAAAATATAATTTTTAATATAGCGACGCAACATTGAGTCGCTATTGCGACGCAAATTTTGCGTCGCAATATAGCGATGCATTAGCGACGCAAAAACCCTAAAAATTAAAAAATAAATCGTTAATTTAGCGACACATATAACAAAAAAAAATAATTTTTTCGTGGCCATGGTCGGCAACCAAGGCCATGGCCTGGCCACTGCCAGGCCGCCGGTAAAATTAAAAAAAAGGAATTTTTTTTTTCACAACCCCTCCCGTGAAAAAAATAACAAAAAATATAAAGTGGTTCCCCCTTTCTTGCCGGCCCGGCAGTGTTCGTCCTCGATCATCGCCGATCGGGATCATGGCTTGGATCGATCGCAACCGTCAGATCGTCGCAGATCGGATGGATCGCAACCATCGGATCGATCATCGCCGATCAGGATCATGTCTTGGATCGATTGCAACCGTCGGATCATCGCCGATCGGATGGATCGCAGCGGTCGGATCGATCATCGCCGATCGGGATCATGGCTTGGATCGATCGCAACCGATCGGATATCGTCATCGATCGGATGGATCACAACCATCGAATCGATCATCGTCGATTGGGATCATAGCTTTGATCGATCTTAATCGTCGGATCGTCGCCGATCAGTTGGATCGCAATCGTTGGATCGATCATCGCCGATCAGGATCATGGGTTCAATCGATCGCAACCGTCGAATATCGTTGCCGATCGGATGGATCGCAACCATCGGATCGATCATCGCCGATCGGATTCATGGCTTGGATCGATCGCAACCATCCGATATCGTCGCCGATCGGATGGATCACAACGGTCGGATCGATCATCATCGATCGGGATCATGGCTTTGATCGATCGTAATCATCGGATCGTTACCAATCGGATGGATCACAACGGTCGAATCGATCATCGCCGATCAAGATCATGGCTTGGATCGATCGCAACCGTCGGATCGTCACCGATCGGTTCTATATGTAATGGTCAGATCGATCATCCCCGATCGGGATCATGGCTTGGATCACTCGCAATCGTCGGATTGTCACCGATCGGATGGATCGCAATGGTTGGATCGATCATCGCCGATTGGGATCATGGCTTTGATCGATCGCAACCGTCGGATCATCGCCGATCGGATGGATGGCAACGGTCGGATCGATCATCACTAATCGGGACAATGGCTTGGATCGATCGCAACCGTCGGATCGTCGCCGATCGGATAGATCACAGCGGTCGGATCGATCATTGCCAATCGGGATCATGGCTTGGATCACTCGCAACCATCGGATATTGTAGCCGATCGGATGGATCGAAACGGTTGGATCGATCATCGCCGATCAGGATCATGGCTTGGATCGATCACAACCATCGGATCGTCGCCGATCGGTTGGATCGCAATGGTCGGATCGATCATCACCGATCGGATCATGGCTTGGATCACTCACAATCGTCGGATATCGTCGCCGATCGGATGGATCGCAATCATCGAATCGATCATCGCCGATCGGATGGATCGCAACCATCGGATCGTCGCCGATCGGATCGATAGCAACGGTCGGATCGATCATTGCCGATCGGGATCATGGCTTGGATCGATCGCAACCGTCGGATCGTCGCCGATCTGTTGGATCGCAATGGTTAGATCGATCATTGCCGATTGGGATCATGGCCTGGATCGATCACAACCATCGGATCGTCGCCGATTAGTTGGATCGTAATTGTCGGATCGATCATCGCCGATTGGGATCATAGCTTGGATTGATCGTAACCGTCCGATCGTCACCGATCGAATGAATCGCAGCAGTCAGATCGATCATCGCCGATCGTGAGTCCAACACACGATATGGGCTAGTTTTTGTACGCCGAAAGGAAAACGCTCTGGAGTGCAATTTTGGTACCAAATCAGATCACAATTTGTGCACGCTTCTACGTCACGCACCGCTGCCTGGTGAGTTTGAGCGATTCAGTTGTCACACACTTATGCTCTGATTTGACGAAGAGAAAAGTAAAAAATAAAAATAAAAAAAATTGAAAAGAATATATATATATATTTGTTTGAATAAGTAAAAGAAAAAAATTAATAATAATAATAATATTTTTATTTTAGATGATTAAAAAATGCATCAGCTGTTTTTTTCGGAAAAGGTATTGAAATGAAAAAAAAAAAGAAAGTATACTTTTTGAGTTTTCTCTTCGAAATTTTTTCGGTGTTGAAGAGAAAATTTTTATGTATGACTCATCATTTTTTCCTTTATTTTTTCCTCTATTTTTTCCTACTTTCCTTTCCATCTAAACAAATTTAATTTCATTTCTCTTCTATTTTTTTTATTTTTTTTTTTCTTCTTAATTTTCTTTCCATCCAAACAGAGGCTTAGTCCAAATAGCTTTCAGATTTTATTATAGTGCCCACGTCTCCCTCTCTTGGTTGAAGCTTGGATCTAACAGCCAAAGCATGTCCCTAATGATACGCTGGTATGCCATGGGACTTGTTTAATATAATTTTGCAAAATAGTAGTCAATGTACAGTTATAAGTGAAATTAGATCTTTAGATTTACTAAACCAATTTGTTTGTCCTTTGGATTGAGATGGAAAGCACACCGAAGGAGAAAAATGGTTGAGGATAGGCGCATGAAGGTCACGAATGAAGAAAAGTAGACGAAGGAAAAGTGAACTTAAGTTATAATATTTTTTTAATTTAATATAAAAATAATATTTTCTTTATTTGATATAAAATTAAATATGAGATACGAAGAAAGAGAAGAAGAAAAATAAAAACCAGATCACAGCACGCAATAACGACATCGCTTATGTTCATCGTAATCTAAATTTGTCACAATTGCATCGCAATATTGCGAATCTCTGCGACGCAACAATGAGTCGCAATATTGCGACGCATCCAGATGCGTTGCTAAATTTAAAACTAATTTTTAAAATTTTAAAATTATTATTAAATATTGCGACACATTCAATTGCGTCGCAATATTGCAATGCATTTAGTTGCGTCGTAATATTTAATAATAATATTTTAGATATAATAGCGACGCAATTTGAGTCGTTAATGCGTCGCTAAGAAATTTTTTTTTAAATATTGCGACGCAAGGTCATTGCATCGCAATTTAATAATAATATTTTAGATATAATAGCAACGCAATTTGAGTCGCTAATGCGTCGCTATTAAATTTTTTTTTAAATTATTGCGACGCCAGGTCATTGCATCGCAATATTTAATAATAATATTTTAAAAATATTAGCGATGCAATTTCAGTCGCTAATGCGTCGCTAATTAATTTTTTTTAAAAAATAAAATATTAAAAATTAAAACGGTTAATACAATTTCGTTACATTTAAATATTGATAGAAACATTCTTCACTCATATTGATCCAAACAATAATCATTCAATTTCCAAAAATAATTATATTAAAATTTTAAAGTTTTCATGTACAACATATAAAAAAAAAAAAAAATACATCAAGAATCTGAGCGATCACGTGGAGGCTGGAGACCCTGCGACAATGCGGCTAACCATATCCTGCAAATGACGCATCTGATCTCGCACGTCTGCAAGCTCCTGATCCCGGCCTCGCATACGCTGCTCGAACTCGTGCTCGACCTCCTGTCGAACCTCCTGACGAACGTCCTGCCGAACCTCCTCCGCAATAGATCTCCGAATGTCGTCTAAACGCTCGGCAGGAATATCACCAGAAAATCGCGAGCTGGAGGCCTGATGGGAAAATATGAGAAGCTCTAGTGCCCAGACCATAGACCCTGCGGTCTCGCGGCTGGGCACCAACAGCCTCCAAAAACACACGCCGACTCTCCTCTGCTGAGAGTTCGACGGGCGTCTCCCCATCAGTGGAGTCGACCTGCGATGCCTGGGAGCGAAGCTCCTCGACTCGTGTCTTTGAATTATAAAATCAACAATAAATGAGTTAATAAATTTCTGAAATAAAATTTTAGAAATTAAATAGATACTACATAAAGCTAATTTCTTACCGCAACCTCCCGTGATCGCGTGTCGACCCAGGAACCGTCCCTCCTGGTGTGTGTCGCCCTGAATAGACGAAACTCACCAGGATCTCCGCCCTCCTGCTCAGACTATAACAATAAAAAAATTGATATTAATACAAATATTTATAAATAACTAAATTAGTAATTAAATTATTTATGTTTTCTTACCATACGGCGTCTGTGCTCCTGAATCGAAATGGAGCCCGAAGTATGGCGGGAGAGACCCGTGCCAGGACCGCCCTTCTCGGATCGGCGGTTCGTGCTGGCTGATGCGGACCTCCTGCGCCAGCCATCGGACTGCCAGCCTGCTGCCACTCGTGCCAAATACCCTCTGGCACATGCGCAGGATGCTGACCCGATGACCTCCAACGATGAAGCATGTCGGAGTATCGGCGTCCCGTAAGAGCCTCCCATGCTGCCCTAATGGCATCATGGCTGGCAGGGTCCCACGTAAACTTTTTCTGCATTAAAATAAATAGTTAGTTTCAGAATTTATTAAGATTAAGAAATTTTATATCAGTGATAAATTGTATTTAATAAGTTTACCTGAAACTCAGAAAAATAAAACTCCCTCATGGCTGGAGATACGTGGCGCCAATCGTAGCCACTGGGATCTGCACGCCTCTGAAATACGGCGCTGATGTGGCTGGATACATGATGCTGCTCAATAAATCTGTTAAAAAATGCATGTTTATAAGTAATTGACTTAAAAACATAAACTATATTTTTAATTAGTATATACTTACAGCCCATGAGCATCAAGTCGAAGTACGGTGCGGCCGATGGTGGAAGAACTCTCGGAGGTATGTGCCGATCGGCTGGATGGTAATACCATGCAGGATCACCGCCGACTGCTGGAGAGATCGAAGGTGTGCGATGTGTGGAGATCCGAACTCTCCATCTCCAAAGCTCATGTGATCTGATGCAGCAGGGCTACGTCCCTGCTCACTCCGTATGTCGTCGGTAGATCTACCTCTGCCCGTCATACTGAAAATACTAAAGATTCATGCAATTAAATTACGATTAATGATTGACTATTTAAATAATCTTAACCATTTATAAAACTAAAGTTGATTATTTAAGGACAACTAAGGTCCCTACCCTGCAAGGCCGGGCCACGGCTACGATCCTTGGCGTGCTAGCAAGGACCGAGGCACAGGTTCATGCCAGGCTAATGCTAGGGCTTGAGTTCGGGTCGGGCCGCAAGGCGGTCCGTTTAATCATGAGACTTCACAAGCATTCAAGTGTCCTAAATTAATTCCACCTTCACTCCATGTCTAAAAGGTAAGGCCCTATCCCATTCAAGAATATTTTTTGTGATATGTTATTCTGCTATTAATTATCATCGATCGGTTACGTTGAAATTTCAGCAGCATTTCCCCATATGTTCTCCTAAATGTGTGGCATATATGCCACACTAGGAGAACGTATGAGCAAATACAAACCGCAATCTCACCCAACGATGATTAATAGCAGACTAACATATTGCAAAAAATATTCTCAAACTGTCCACCAGGACAATTTGAGAATTTGCAAGACTAAGTCTTACAAATTCTCAAACGGGTCTAAAGGTTATAGTGCTGTGATTAATAATATGGAAATCCGAAGACAATCGAACTTATGCTTGTTATTCTTAACTTCTTGTCAATTATACATATATAGGAATAGTGTTCTATATATAGTCACTGACTTCTTAAGATTATTATGTCGAATATAAATGTTTGTGAAGACTAAAATATAAATCATTGAAACTACTAATTTGTTGCTGAAAATTAAATAATAATACAACAAGACTTTCTATCTAGCATTACATAATTTAATGCATCATTCAATTTGAAGCAGAATGTAAATAATCAAGACATAACAATTGTAAATAACTACAAATGCACAAATATTATTGCATAAACAGCTATAAAGAAATGAAAAGCTACGACTGTAATTTTGAAATTAGCTAATCTAAAGAGTTATGGTTAATGAGCTAAATTAGTTGACCTAAATAGCTAAGCTAATTCAGCTCGACCTATCTAAAGAGTTTTGATTGATGATCTAAAGAGATAAGGTTGATGGTCTAAAATCAGCTTACTTGAGAAGTTAAAACTGATAAGCTAAATTAATTGACCTAAATAGCTACGATTTATGAGTTTAATCAGTTGATTTAAAGAGTCATGATTGATGAGCTAAATCAGTCTATCCAAAGAGCTATGACTAATGACATAAATTAATTAATTTATAACTAATCTAATAAAAAATTAGATTAGTAGTCATATTTTTAAAAAAATTAAGTTGCCCATGTTTTAAAAATATATTTATATTTTTTATATTTGTCATCAAATTAATTAAAAATATTTTTAAAAATAATAAAATATGATAGAATCTAATTTTTTTGTGTTAATTTTTTTTCAAGAGTGTTAATTTTTTTTTATTGAAGGGGCCGGGGGTGGGGAAAACCCCCTAGCTGTTACTTTTTTAAAAAAAAATTAAGTTGCCCATGTTTTAAAAATATATTTATATTTTTTTATATTTGTCATCAAATTATTTGAAAATATTTTTAAAAATAATAAATATGATAGAATCTAATTTTTTGTGTTAATTTTTTTTCAAGAGTGTTATTTTTTTTATTGAAGGGGCCGGGGGTGGGGAAAACCCCCCTAGCTGTTACTTTTAAAAAAAAATTAAGTTTCCATGTTTAAAATATATTTATATTTTTTTATTTGTCTATTTGAAAATAATTTTAAAAACAATAAAATATGATATAATCTAATTTTTTTTGTTAATTTTTTGAGTGTTAATTTTTTTTTTTCGGGGGTTCCGAGCCCTGGCCACCGTGGCCAGGCCACGGCGGCCACAGCAGCGACCGTGGCCGGAGAAGACGAACGGGGAGGGGGTGGGGAAAACGCCCCCCATAACTGGTTTTTTTTTTGGTGGCCTGGCCACCGTGGCCAGGCCACGGCCGGCCATGCAGCGGCCGTGGCCGGAGAAGACGGCCATGGCCAGGGCCGTGGCCGTAGAAGACGAAGGGGGGTGGGGAAAACCCCCCCAAACTGTAATTTTTTTTTGGTGGCCTGGCCACCGTGGCCAGGCCATGGCCGGCCACGGCAGGGGCCGTGGCCGGGGAAGACGAAGGGGGGTGGGGAAACCCCCCCCCCCAAACTGTAAATTTTTTTTTTTGGTGGCTTGGCCATCGTGCCATGCCACGGCCGGCCACGGCAGCGGCCGTGGCCGGAGAAGACGGCCACGGCCGTGGCCGGACCCTATTAAAAAAAATTAGAGGAGGATGGGCTTACCTCGGTCGTGAGGGGACGCCGCCGGAGTGGGGGGAGCTTCCGCCGGGGGAGAGGACGAGGGAGCCGGAGGAGCGGACGGACGGCGGCGGCTAGGGTAGAATAGGAAGAAGAAGAGAAGGGAAGGGGGGGTCGGCCCGACCAAGCCTTAAATAGTGGTGATTAGCGACCCAATATATGCGTCGCTAATCACTCGCTATTTTTTTTATTATTATTATGGATTAGCGACGCAACAATGCGTCGCTAATCCATCACTACTTTGGCTTTTTATTATTTTATGCAAAACTTAGCGACACAACTAATTGCGTCGCTAACTTGGCGCCAATGTCCGATGGGAAAATAATTTTTATTTTCTAGAAATTGCATCGCAAATGCGTTGCAATATTTTTTAAATATTTTTAACTGATAAAAATTTTATTTTCTAAAAATAATTGCGACGCAAATATTGCATCACAATGTTTTTTTAAAATTTTTTAATTACATTTATTTTTCTCAAAAAATATTGCGACGCAATACATGCGTCGCAATATTAAAAATTGTTTTCTTTGGGAAAATTATTTTTATTTTCTAGAAAATTACGTCGCAAATGCATCGTAATATTTTTTAAATATTTATAACTCATAAAATTTATATTTCTGAAAATAATTGCGACGCAAATAATGCGTCGCAATATTTTTTTTAAAATTTTTTAATTACATTTATTTTTCTAAAAAATATTGCGATGCAAAATGCATCGCAATATTAAAAATTGTGTTCTTCGGAAAAAATTATTTTTTAGGAAACTGCATCGCTAATGCATCGCAATATTTTTTTAATAAGTATAACTGATAAAAATATATTTTTTGAAAATAATTGCGACGCACATATTGTGTTGCAATATTTTTTTAAATTTTTTAATACTATTTTTATTAAAACATTGCGACGCAATAAAAGCATCGCAATATTAAAAATTATTTTATCTGAAAAAAATTATTTTATTTTCTAGGAAATTGCATCGACCGATCGGACTGATCTCCAACGATCCGATGGTTGCGATCGATCCAAGCCCTGATCCCGATCGGCCACGACCGATCCCAGACTGTGGCAATCGGTCCGAGATCGGCGACGATCTGACGGTTGCGATCGATCCAAGCCCTGATCGATCCCGGTCGGCGATGAACGATCTCGGACCGTCGCGATCGATCCGATCGGCGATGATCCGACGGTTGCGATCGATCCAAGCCGTGATCCCGATCGGCCATGACCGATCCCGGACCGTTGCAATCGGTCCAAGATCGTCGGCGATCTGACGGTTGCGATCGATCCAAGCCGTGATCCCGATCGGCCACGACCGATCCCGGACCGTTGCAATCGGTCTGAGATCGCCGACGATCCGATGGTTGCGATCGATCCAAGTCCTGATCCCGATCGGCCACGACCGATCTCGGACCGTGGCGATCGGTCCGATCGCCGATGATCCGACGGTTGCGATCGATCCAAGCCATGATCCCGATCGGCCACGATCGATCTCGGACCGTGGCGATCGGCGACGATCCAAGGTTTGCGATCGATCCAAGCCCTGATCCCGATTGGCCACGATCGATCTCGGACCATGGCGATCAGTCCGATCGCCGACGATCCGACGGTTGCGATCGATCCAAGCCGTGATCCCGATCGGCCATGACTGATCTCGAACCGTGGCGATCGGTCCAATCGGCGACGATCCAATGGTTGCGATCGATCCAAGCCGTGATCCCGATCGTCCACGACCGATCTCGGACCGTGGCGATTGGACCAATCGGCGAGGATCCGATGGTTGCCATCGATCCAAGCCGTGATCCCGATCTTCCACGATCGATCTCGGACCGCGGTGATCGGATCGATCGGCGACGATCCAACGGTTGCCATCGATCCAAGCCGTGATCCCGATCGGCCAAGGACCGATCCCGGACCGTTGCGATCGGTCCGAGATTGCCGACGATCCAACGGTTGCGATCGATCCAAGCCCTGATCCCGATCGGCCACGACCGATCTCGGACCGCGGCGATCGGTCCGATCGGCGTCGATCCGACGGTTGTGATCGATCCAAGCCCGATCCCGATCGGCCACGACCAATCTCGGACCATGGCGATCGGTCCGATCGCGATGATCCAACGGTTGCGATCGATATCCAAGCCTGATCCATCCCGATCGGACCACGACCGATCTCGGACCGTTGCAATCGGATCCGATCGGTGACGATCCGACGGTTGCGATCGATCGAAGCCATGATCGATCCCGGTCGGACGACGATCTTGGACCGTCGCGATCGATCCGATCGGCGATGACCTGACGGTTGAGATCGATCGAAGCCATGATCGATCCCGATCGGCGATGACCGATCGGACCGTCGCGATCGATCCGTTCGGCGTCGCAATATTTTATTTCATAATTCTTTTTAATATTTTTATAAAATTTATTTTTTAAAAAAATATTGTGATGCAATACTTGCGTCGCTAAATAAAAAATTATTTTTATTAATTTACTATTTTATTGCATCGCTATTGCGTCGCTATTTAACATAATTAATTTTTTAAAAATATTGCGACGCAAAGGGTTGCATCGCAATTTTTTATTTGATAATTATATTATAAAAATTAATTTTATTTAAAATAATTGCGATGCAACAAGTGCATCTAAATTTAAAACATAATTTTCCTAATTTTCTGGTTTATTGCATCGCTATTTAACATAATTAATTTTTTTAAAAATATTGCGACGCACTGAGTTGCATCGCAATATTTTTTCTCATAATTATATTTATAAAAATTTATTTTATTTAAAATAATTGCGATGCAATTAGTGCGTCGCTAAATTAAAAATAATTTTTCTAATTTTCTGGTTTATTGCGTCGCTAATGCGTCGCTATTTAATATAATTAATTTTTTAAAAACATTGCGACGCACTGAGTTGCATCGCAATTTTTTTTCATATTTATACTTTATAAAAATTAATTTTATTTAAAATAATTGCGATGCAATTAATGCGTCGCTAAATTAAAAAAATTTTCTAATTTTTTGATTTATTGCGTCGCTAATGAGTCGCTATTTAACATATTTAATTTTTTTAAAAACATTGCGACGCACTGAGTTGCATCACAATATTTTTTTCTCATATTTATATTTTATAAAAATTAATTTTATTTAAATTATTTGCGACGCAATTGGTGCGTCGCTAAATTAAAAATAATTTTTTAATTTTCTGGTTTATTGCGTCGCTAATGCGTCGCTATTTAACATATTTAATTTTTTTAAAAATATTGCGACGCACTGAGTTGCGTCGCAATTTTTTTCCCATATTTATTTTATAAAAATTAATTTAAAAATATTGCGATGCATTATTTGCGTCGCTAATAAAAAAATTAATTTTTTTTGATTTTCTGGTTTATTGAGTCGCTAATGCGTCGCTAATTGCGTCGCAATGTTTTGTTGTCACGGAGGCGTCGCAAAGTGGTCGCAATTTAGCGACGCAATGATGTGTCGCTAAATTTGCATCGCTATTTCATATTTTCTTGTAGTGATTGCTAACATATGTTTTAATCCTTATCATCCCATAAGGATGTATTGTGATAGACAACGACAGATGAATCCCGACATCAGTCAAGTTGCAATTGGACAGAAGTTAGAAACGGAGTTCGCTTACTGGTTTTATGAATTTGTGAGTAGTATCACTCAATCAATTTCAATAATGGCTTTAATTTTTTGAATTGGTTGTGAATAGCTTATTAATTTATAGGTAAACAGTCCATGGTCCACAACCAACAAACAAGTGAATTTGGCTTGATTTTAAATGCATTTATACAGTAAACATATTGATACATTATGATATAAAATAATTATATTATATCGTGATTGATCCGTTACTTCCAAAGTGATCTTTTTAGGTTATATTTGATTGATGACATATTAAATAAATCATGTTAAGCAATCAAATCATGTCTATTAAGCAAGTTGTGTTTATCTATGTTAAACGAATTATCGTATTAATTTAATATTTTTTTATTAAACAAATTATGCATATTTTGTTATTCATATAATTGTGTCGTGTTACTCGTATGATAATCATATTATATTTATATTTAAAATTTTAATATAATTAATTAATTGCATTATATTAGAGTTAATCCATGGAAGCTTTGATATGACATGAATATCGCACAAAAATACGGATGGCTATCTTAGAGTTTTGTTTATCAAGGACAAGAAGAAATACATGAAGTGGGTTGTACGCGGAGCCATGGACATATTTGCCGGATCCAAGGAGCATTCTATTTCTGACTGTTAGGAATTTTTTTTTTTTTTTTGTAAAACTGAATGATGGGACTTAGGGACGGCTTTCTGACAATACTTCTTGTCATCTCTTACAGCAATGGATGCTAAATCTTGATCATATGACATGGAAGGTGCAGATGATGTGTAGCCTTTCGGTAGCCATTAGATTAGGTCAATATTTACAAACACAGACTGGCTCCAAAAACATTCACACGGACAGGGACTTAAATTCAAAATAAACTCGATCAGGTTTTCAACGGTCGCTTACTGTCGATAAATTCATAAAACTAGATCGGCTTTATGTGATTGGATAAAACATCATCTTTGCACATGTTAGTTATATAATCGATCAGGTTTTCAATATTAACTTAATGTCATACATCAATAAAACTAGATCAGTTTGAAATGATTGGATAAAACAACAGCTTTAAATCTCTTAGCTATATAATCCATCAACATCTGAAACTTTCATCTTCGCATCTCAACTATACAGTCAACCAACATCCGTAACTTTGACTTCAATTCTCAAAAACGAATGGGGACCCAAATAAATTAACAGATGTAATTAAAAGTTGAAGACAAATGAATTGATGTTTATAAGAAACACTACACATAAACAGCATGGCATGAACTGAGTGCATTACTTAACAAGAAGAGAAGCACCATGATAAAGAAAATTTTGCCCTTTTCAGATAAAACTGTATCTGTACTAACAGTTTGAGAAAATTGGGAACATTGAGTCTTGGTTGGTTGGCCATTTCAAAACACATTCATCTCCCAATCTGGGGAAGAGAATAATAAGCTACCAGATATTTGTGGTGACCACTCAAATGACCTGCTAGGCTGCTACACCAAAGCAGAACTAAAACCTTCAAAAGTAAATTAGCAGAAAAAAAAAAAGTTATGGATGATAGAACAGCTAGTCCTTCAGGACAAATACTGAAGTTACTCCATGCTGGTACCCTTTTTGAAAATGAGACTGGTCAAACATGCCTCAGACATGGTTGTGGAAGACTCCATATAATCACTTATGCTCAGCTTAGCATCCATAATATTATGAGGTACAAAATTGAAACAACGATAATACGAAATCCATGTTAGCATCCCTGCCTTTAAGTATATATTGATCCAAGAAAAAACAGCATGAGAAGATTTGTTGGAACAAATAGGAGTTTGCATGCGAACATGACTAAAAACACACGAGTCCATTGTCTTTGAAATTGAATAACTCAAGTGGACAATGATCTTGAATAGATTTCAGCTCTCATGACTGTCAGAAGCTTTCTTAGGCTGATGCAGGAAACTGGCAAATGATTTTAGCCAGTTGGCAGGCAAAAATTAATGGGATCCGCAGACAGCCATTATCTGTGGCTCATCCAAAATCTCAACAAAGTTGCCTACTTGTGTCTATAATTTGCCGACAACATTCTGCATGGAGCTCTTCTTCACAACTCCTCTTGAACACAGCTCACTTAGCAACTTTAAGGCCTCCTCAGACATCCCTTCATAAGCTAGACCTTCAATGAGAATGGTGTATGTTGACTCATTGGGCATAACACCCTTTGACACCATATAAGCAAAGAAATCAATAGCACGATCTGTCTGCCGGGCTTTGCAGAGTCCCAAAATAACTGAATTATAAATGATTGCATTTGGTCCGATACCCAATTTTTCCAGTCCATTAAATATCCTGATCGCCTCATTGATCTTACCCTCTCTGCTGAGACCAGCAACAAGTGATGAATAAGTTATTATATCAGGATGGAGACCCTTTCCTACCATCTCCTTCAAAAGCTCCAAGGCCTTTTCAGTATTCCCGGCCTTCGAAAGCCCATCGATGACAGTGTTATATGAAATCAGGACAGGAGCACAACCCTTGCTCCCAAGCTCATGAAGCATCTCAACAGCAACATCAACCTTCCATCCTTGCACAGAGCAGTAAGCAAGGTGTTGTATGTCACAATGTCTGGGTAACACCCCCTTGACACCATTATATCCATATACTCAATAGCTCTTTCCATCTTCTTCTCCTTACAAAATCCATGCAGCAATGGGTTGTAACTCAATGAATTTGGCATGCATCCATGTTCGGGCATCCTCTCCAAGACATCAATTGCACGCCCCAACAACCCTTTCCGGCACAAGAAATTGATCAGGATATTGAAAGTCACGACACTCGGAGAGCAACCCTTCTGAACCATGTCGGCCAACAGCTTCTCGGCATCCATCCACCGCCCTGTGCTGCACATACTTCTCAAGATGATATTATGGCTTATAACATTTGGATTACACCCATAAGATGACATACTGTTCAAGAACTTGATCGCCTCATCCAATCTCCCTTCCTTACATATACCATTGATCAAAACATTATAAGTAACAACATCGGGAGTGCAACCCTTTGCTCTCATCTCATCCAAAAGCTTCATCGCCTGTCCGACGCCGCTGTCTTTGCATGTAGCCTCGATTAAAATGGTGTAAGTGAAGACATCAGGAGTGCAGCCTCTCTGAAGCATACTGTCAAGCACCTCAAGCGCTTTCTTGAGCTTTCCCCTCTCGCATAAACTCTGGAAGATGGTGTTATAGGTGACGACATCAGGGGTGACGCTCATCCGGTTGAGAAGCCTAAGGGCGTTGTCAGTCTCCCCGGACTTGCAGTACCCGCCGATCATGACATTGTAGGTGATGACGTCGAGGGCGGCGCCAGAGTTCTCGACGACAGCAAGCACCCGGGCGGCCTTCTTGGTCTTGCCGGCGCGGCAGAAGCCGCGGATGAGACTGGTGCAGGGGATGACGTCGGGTACGGCGGCCCGGCCCGCCATTCTCTCGAGAAAGGCGAGGCCTTTCTCCAATTCGCCACTCCGGACGAGGCGGCGGAGCTCGCTGTTGCTCTCGAAGGCATCGAATTCATCGGTAGCTTCGGCGTTGGCGAAGCGGTCGTAGGGGTTCTGGGGCGGGCGGCGTTGGCGCCAGAGACGGCGTAGAAGGCTCGAATTCCTGGTTTTTTCTTGCTGGGGCGGGTGACGTCAGGGCGGGATTCAAAGCTGAGGAAGGAATTGAGGAAGGTGATGGAGGCGAATGGGATGGGATTGGGGAGAACCCTAGCCCTAGAATTTGGTGGGATGGGGGGCGGCAAAAGATTCATTTTTCTTCAGGGGACTGTTCTACTTTCTAGTGGTGGAGGTTATGTTAATGGGAGTAGCCTCGGATAACGTTGGATACGAGAGGGGGAGGACTGAGGAGAAAAGAGAGAGAGAGAGAGGTGGGTTTTAGGGTTTTGGAGTGACAGGCAATGATTGGGCGGCGAGGAATCAAAGGAATGGTGTGTTTGAAAATTGTGGTTATGGTTGCCCTGGTGACGCATAGATTTAGCAAGAGGCTGCTCCACGTGACTTCGTAATTTTGCCCTGTTTGATTGCAGCATCATTTTATTACATTTATTTGAAAAAAGAAAAAAATTAAATGTAAAATAAAAAATTCAAATATAAAAATTTAAATTTAATAATTTAAATTAAAAAAAAACTACTTGTAATAAATAAAATATTACTAAATCAGCTAATTCAAATTTAATTTTAAAATACCAAATTTTAAAAAGTTAAAATTTTTAAGATTTTTAAAATTTGAATCTTAAATTATAAATTTGACATTTAACTTCACACTGATATTAAAGCAGAAAATAAATTCAAAACTTTTTAGTTTTTCTTTTCTAATAACAACACAGTAATTTCTAAATTTTAAAGAAACATAAATTTTTGCATAGTTTTAGAGCTCTAAACTTTCAGACTTTTAGAAATATTTTATTTTAATTTTTCTTTAATACTAAAAGCTTTTTAAAAAAATATTTTCAAGAACTTCTGCATAGATTTAAAGCAGTAAAAATCTCTTCTTTTTAAATAGATTTTGTAAACCAATTTTCTGTAATAAATTCAAACTAGTTTTTTTTAATTAAATAGTTTGCATGGATTTTAATGCCATGAAAAAACTTTTTGATTTTTTCTTTCAAAAATAAAATTTTTTAATATGTATATCACTATTATTATTTAAAAAAATAGAAACTAGCTAATTCTGTTTAGAGAAAATAATTTTTAGCAATTTTTAGCGAAGGAAACTAATCCATAGCTATTGTAAAAATAGTTGCCTAGAAATTACTAGCAATTCTAATTATAATAGATTGAAATTTAAATATCAGAAATTAAATAAAAAAAAAGTTAAAAACTGTCTAAACCGAAGCATGTTAGATATTATCCTAACGACTAATTTTTATAGCTTCATGTAAATTGTAGGCAATTTGCCTTTCAAAAATACAACAGTTCAAATCGATCCAAATATCTTAACATAGAGCAAACGATCCCATGAAAGTGTAACCTAATAACTCTTTTAAATATTTAAAAAGTAAAAATTAAAATAAAAAATAATAAAATAATAATAATAATAAATCAAAAGGATGAGCGAGTTTTTTTTTTTTTTTTGTTAGTAGGCCTTTAAGATAACAGTTTTCTCTTCAGCATAATTCAGTGCTGATCGTACCACTGAAACGCCCCCAGTTACTGAACTAATGGGAGAGTTGGTAAGCGCAGCCGAGGTAGCCAATTTATAAATAAAATGTGCACTTGATATTTACCAACGTTAAAATGGTCTTATCCACGCGTGATGAGATCGCCGGAGAAGCAACAAGACGAGTGGCTGGTTAGCTGGAAAAGAAAATTTCTACCGTGACTCGAGTAAGTCACAAGAGAATCCTGAAAAAAAAAAAAATCACTTGAATAAAACCAAATGAGGAGTGAAGCTTACTTAGTGATGACGCTCGATCATTCCTCCTGGACGTCAGAAATGGAGGCTCTTTTTCTCATCGAGTTGCCTACAAAGAAGTCCCAAGACCGGAGAGGGTTCCCCAGTGGGACCCTCCGACGTCCAAGTTAATGACAGAGGTCATCATAGAGAAGGAGCTTGAGAGAGCTCTTGAGGAGGGAGAGGTCTCAGAAGGACCGGGTAGTTCCTTGAGAGTTATGGCATCGAGTGCGTAAAATGTGCATTACCTTGTTTTCGACTTAACTTATCCTTTTATAGGGGTTGACGTTGGCACCATCACGTGGGTTTTCGTGAAGTCAGAAGGTCTGCTGAGCCGTTGCGTGAATCTGGGCTGGTTGGTGGGTTACGTCCTATCAGCAGCTGGGCTGTTGGGCAGCGCACGTCACAGAGGTGGTTTTTTTGAACCGCCGGGGCTGATTTGGCGGGAACCGGGGGGTTCTGTCTTGTCAGGGCCGAGCTGGGTCGACCTGAGATGGTCGGGGCCCGTCCAGCCGGCAAGGCAGTGCCGGGGCGGGGCCGAATCGGCGGACTTGGAGACGACGGGGCCGAGTCGGGCCGGCCGGGGATGGCCTTGGCCGACTCGGCGGGACCGAGACACGGGGCCAAGTCGGGCCGGCCAGGGACGGCCTTGGCCGACTTGGTGGGACAGGGGACGCCGGGGCCGAGTCGGGCCGGCCCGGGATGGCCTTGGCCGACTCGGCGGGACCGGAGACACCGGGGCCGAGTCGGGCCGGCCGGGATGGCCTCGGCCGACTCGGTGGGACTGGAGATGCTGGGGCCGAGTCAGGCCGGCCTAGGATGGCCTTGGCCGACTCGGCGGAATTGGAGATGCCGGGGGCCGATTTGGATCAGGCGGGGGCCGGCTAGGATGGAAGCGCCGGGGCCGGCTGAGAAGTGCCTGGGCCGACTCGCTTGGACATGCCTGGGCCGACTCGCTTGGACATGCCGGGGTCGCTGTCTTACCTAGAGAAGTAGAGGGCCGGCGAGGGGGACGCCGGGGCCGATTTGGATCAGGCGGGGCCGGCTAGAATGGAAGCGCCGGGGCCGGCTGAGAAGTGTCGGGGCTGGCTGGGAAGATGCCGGGGCCGAGTCGGGCCGGCCTAGGATGGCCTTGGCCGACTCGACAGGACTGGGGATGCCGGGGCCGATTCGGGCCGGCCCGGGATGGCCTTGGCCGACTCGGTGGGACCGGAGACACCGGGGCCGAGTCGGGCCGGCCGGGGATGGCCTCGGCCGACTCGGCGGGACTGGAGACGCCGGGGCCGAGTCGGGCCGGCCTGGGATGGCCTTGGCCGACTCGCTTGTACATGCCGGGGTCGACTCGCTTGGACATGCCTGGGCCGACTCTCTTGGACATGCCGGGGTCGCTTGTCTTGGGAGAGCCTGGACCAACTCGCTTGGATATGCTGGGGTCGCTTGTCTGGAGATGCCGGCCTTGAAAGTGTCGTCCTTTGGGGCCGACGGGTGTCGGCCATTGGGGCCGTCGGGTGTCGGCCTTTAGGGCCGTCGGTCTTTGGAGGTGCCGGCCTTGCAGGTGCCGGTCTTGGAGATGTCGGCCATTGGGGCCGTCGGGTGTCGGCCTTTGGGGCCGTCGGTCTTTGGAGGTGCCGGCCCTTGCAGGTGTCGGCCATTGGGGCCGTCGGGTGTCGGCCTTTGGGGCCATCGGGTGTCGGCCTTTGGGTGTCGGCCTTTGGGGCCGTCGGGTGTTGGCCCTCGGGTGTCGGCCTTTGGGGCCGTCGAGTGTCGGCCCTTGGGGCCGTCGGTCTTTGGGTGTCGGCCTTTGGGGCCGTCGGGTGTCATCCTTTGGGGCCGTCGGTCTTCGGGTGTCGGCCTTTGGGGCCGACGGTCTTGGAGATGTCGAAAAAAAATTTCAATCTTTAGGGGTCAACTGGCTCCATCAAATGCCCCTCACACTCCTTGAGCTTGCGTGCTCTGCACCAGCTAAGCGAAAGGAGTGTAGAACTTTTACCTTGGCATCTGCTCTTTCATCTTACGCTGCCTTGGATGGACGTCTGCGCGCCTTCTTTGGTAGCTGAGGGCGGCTAGTAATGCTCTCCCAAGCGAGTCTGGGAGTCTTTGAACCCTGGAGGGTGACCTGAGCGCTGAGAGTCGTCAGGTTCCTTTTGAACCGCCTCGGGGTTAGGAACCGCTGCGAGGGGCGACTCAGCTGGTATGGAGCTTTAGGGTCAACCTACTCGGTGGCACCGCCGTGCTGGGGTCCGAGTGGTGTCCCGTGGGCCGCGATGCCAGTGAGCTCCTTTTGAACCAGCCTGGGGATTGTGTGCCACCAAGTGGCGACTCAGGGTATGGAGCCTTAGGGACTTAACTAACTCAGGGGCAACCGCCGTGCCGGGGCCGAGTGGTGTCCCGTGGGCCGCGATGCCAGGGAGCTCCTTTAAACTAGCCTGGGGGTTTGTGTGCCGCCTAGGTGGCGACTCAGCCGGGTACGAAGCCTTTAGGGACTTAACCAACTCGGGGGCACCGCCGTGCCGTGGACGAGTGGTGTCCCGTGGGCCGCGATGCCAGTGAGCTCCTTTTGAACCAGCATGGGGGTTTGTGTGCCGCCTAGGTGGCACTCAGCCGGGTACGGAGCCTTTAGGGACTTAACCAACTTGGGGGCACCGCCGTGCCGGGGCCGAGTGGTGTCCCGTGGGCCGCGATGCCAGTGAGCTCCTTTTGAACCAGCCTGGGGGTTTTGTTTCCGCCCAAGTGGTGACTCAGTCGGGTACGGAGCCTTTAGGGACTTAACCTCGGGGGCACCACCGTGCCGGAGCGAGTGGTGTCCCGTGGGCCGCGATGCCAGTGAGCTCCTTTTGAGAGACTTGGCGCAAGGGAGGACAAACTGTGTCGCCAGAAAGGACCTTTTTTCTTATTACTTATGCCTCTGGGAGTACATCATTGATAATATCGGCGGAGGTTGTCCGCATTCCAGGTACGTGGAATGGGCTTCCCGTCAAGCTCTTCTAGTTTGTATGCCCCCGGTGGAACGCCTCGGCGACACAGTAGGGACCTTCCCGTGGGGGATAGCTTGCCTCCCTCGGTAGGCTTTGATACCTCGCCTTTCGTAGCACCAAGTCTCCGCGGTGAAAAACCTTGGGACGAACCCGGCGTTGTAGTACTTAGCCGCGCGCTGGCGAAGGTCGCCATGCGCAGTCTCGCTCTGTCATGTGCCTGCGTCGATGAAGTCAAGGTTGGCCCAAATCAAGTGCGGAGTTGCCTTCCTCACTGAAGGACTCCACACGTGGACTGGGCAATCCGATCTCGATGGGGATGACGGCCTCGGATCCGAAGGAGAGGCTGAAAGGAGTTTCGTCCGTCGGGGCTCTGGGCGTTGTGTGGTAAGCCCTATCATACTGGGGAGCTCTTCTACCTAGCGTCCTTTGGAGCCATCTAGGCAAGTCCTGAGCCCTCTGAGGATGGTGCTGTTCATGACCTCAGCCTCCCCATTGGTTTGGGGGTGACCGACAGAGGTAAATCAGTGGTGAATGCCTAGCTCCTCACAGAAGGCTTTGAACGCCTCGTTGTTGAATTGGCGTCGTTGCCTGTGACGAGGGTGTGAGGCAAGCTAAAGTGGCATATGATCGACTTTTAGAAGAAAGCCTTAACTTTGCTCTCGGTGATTTTGGCCAACGCCTCGACCTCGACCCACTTGTGAAGTAGTCGATGGCGACCAACAAGAATCTCCGCTGCCCTGAAGCTGGGGGGAACGGTCCAAGGATGGTCCATTCCCCTGGACGAAGGGCCATGGAGCCGAGAGTGGGCTCAGCGGGGCAGGCGGCTGACGTTGGATGTGAGCGTGGCGCTGGCAGCCGTCACACCTTTGAACTAGCTTGGCCGCGTCCTCCTTCATAGTGAGCCAGAAGTACCCCTGACGGAGAGCCTTCTGGCTAAGGATCTGCCCCCTAGATGGTTCCCGCAAATGCCCTCATGGATTTCTCTGAGGATGTAGTCGGCATCGGTGGGGCCTACGCACTTAAGCAACGGGTAGGAGAATGACCTTCTGTATAGGCGCCCGTCGAGAAGGATGAACTTGGAGGCCCTCCACTTGAGCATCTGGCTTCGTTGCAGTCATCAGGGAGGGTGCCATCGGCGAGATAGCGGACATAGGCGTCCATCCACGTAGGTTCTGGGTGAGCGGGAGGACTTCCTCCCCGCCCTTTGTACTGGGCCTTTCTAAATATTCGATGTAGGCGTCCCTTGTCAAGCCATCGGCAGAGATAGCCAGTCGAGAGAGGATGTCGGCCTTTGCGTTTTTCTTCGGGGGATGTAACTGATGTGCTGAAGTAAGGCAGTGAGGAGGTCAAGAGTTGAACCTTTTTCAGATATTGCGCCATAACGGGGTCGCGCGCCTCATACTCTTCGTTGATTTGCCCGGAGACGAGTTGCGAGTCCGTGTAGGCTCTGAGGTGCTTTGCTCCAACCTCCTGGGCTAATCGTAACCCGGCCAGCAGGGCTTCATACTCGCTTGGTTGTTGGTGGCTTCAAAAAGAAATCTCAGGGCGCACCGGTTCTTTCTCCTCCGGCCTGGCAAGAATGAGCCGGTGCCACTCCTTGAGAATTCGATGCGCCATCCACGTGGGCCAGGTCCAGTCACCCCACCGCTCGGCTCGGGCCTGGGCTGCTCCCCAAGGACCTCCTTGAGATTCCTCCGCCCAGTGCACTCGACCAGGAAGTCGGCTAGGACTTGGGACTTTCAAGGCCGGTCGGCTTGGAAAGAGATGTCGAATTCCCCCCGCTTGATGGCCCATTTGGCGAGTCGACCCGAAGTATCCGGATGGACCAGGATGGCTCGGAGAGGTTGGTCCGTGAGCACCACGATAGAGGGGCTTGGAAATACGGGCGAAGATGCCGGGCGGAAACTATCAAGGCGAAAATGACTTTCTCTGTTTTGAAATACCTGACCTCGGCGTCGTGCAAACCTTGCTCACGTAGTAGACTGCCTTTGGGTTCCGTCAGCGTCAAGG
>UESW01003495.1:0-20824 GCA_900491605.1 Calamus simplicifolius
CTTTTTCTGGAAAGCCATTATTTGTCGATACGGCATACCACATACTCTCATCACTGATAATGGCCGACAGTTCGACAATAACACCTTCCGGACTTTTTGTACCGATCTCGGCATCATGCAACGATTCACCTCCGTCGGCCATCCACAGACTAATGGAGAGGCTGAGGTTACAAATCGCATGATATTGCGGGGACTAAGGACCAGACTGGATACGTCCAAAGGAAGGTGGGTAGAAGAGCTCCCGAGTGTACTCTGGGCATACCACACAACTCCCAGGACACCAACAGGCGAAACGCCATTCAATCTGGTTTTCGGTTCTGAAGCTGTTATTCCCGTCGAAATTGGCTTACCAAGTGGTCGAGTGGAGACATATAACGAAACGGACAACCTCCCTAATTTAAGAGCCAATCTTGACCTCGTTGATGAAGCAAGAGATCGAGCTCGAATTAAGATGGCGGCCTACCAGCAGCAGGTGGCGAGGTATTATAATACCCGCGTCCGCTTGAAGAGCTTCCGTCAGGGAGATTTGGTTCTGAGGAAAGCTTCGGTGTCCAAACCAACGGAAGGGGGCAAATTGTCTCCAAACTGGGAAGGGCCCTACCAGATAGGAGAAGTCCTTCACCGTGGAGCATACCGACTTAAAGATCTAAACGGACAACTAATCCCCCGAACGTGGAACACAGATAATCTTCGGCCATACTACCAGTAATGTAATGTATTTACTCAAATATTGAATAAGCTTACATATTTGAAACGCATATTTTTTGTAGACGATTATTCGAGGCCAAAGGACACCCCAGGCCGGTATAACCTACCCCTGAGGAGGTTCAAGTCCATGACTTAAGCGGCCCCGAATCACGTTCTCCAACGGATAGGCGGCTCGGCGGCCCTACAGTCCAAAGGACACCCCCAGGCCGGTATAACCTACCCCTGAGGAGGTTCAAGTCCATGACTTAAGCGGCCCGAATCACGTTCTCCAACGGATAGGCGGCTCGGCGGCCCTACAGTCCAAAGGACACCCCCAGGCCGGTATAACCTACCCCTGAGGAGGTTCAAGTCCATGACTTAAGCGGCCCCGAATCACGTTCTCCAACGGATAGGCGGCTCGGCGGCCCTACAGTCCAAAGGACACCCCCAGGCCGGTATAACCTACCCCTGAGGAGGTTCAAGTCCATGACTTAAGCGGCCCCGAATCACATTTTCCAACGGATAGGCGGCTCGGCGGCCCTACAGTCCAAAGGACACCCCCAGGCCGGTATAACCTACCCCTGAGGAGGTTCAAGTCCATGACTTAAGCGGCCCCAATCACGTTCTCCAACGGATAGGCGGCTCGGCGGCCCTACAGTCCAAAGGACACCCCCAGGCCGGTATAACCTACCCCTGAGGAGGTTCAAGTCCATGACTTAAGCGGCCCCGAATCAATTCTCCAACGGATAGGTGGCTCGGCGGCCCTACAGTCCAAAGGACACCCCCAGGCCGGTATAACCTACCCCTGAGGAGGTTCAAGTCCATGACTTAAGCGGCCCCGAATCACGTTCTCAGGATAGGCGGCTCGACGGCCCTACAGTCCAAAGGACACCCCAGGCCGGTATAACTTACTCCTGGGGAGTTTTCGATACTTAACTTAAGCAGCCTCGACTTAAACGGTTTTGAGTCACGCCCCTAGGCAGATACTCGGTTACTCTCGAAGTACAACTCTGCAAAAGCGCCAAATGGCCCCACCATCCTAAGGGCATCGTGCCCCCTTGAATCTAAGATTAGCTCCCCCCGGGAGCCCCTAAACTACCTTATCGAAGTTCTAGGACTTACATCCTGATATGTCATGCCAGAAGGCGACCCCGAGATTTGATTTAATGCCAACTCGTGGACGGATCTCCTAATCCATAAATAGGAATCAGAACCAAGCGGATGAAGTATTAAGTAACATCAAATAAACAAAAGTGGCATCTGCTCATTCAAAGTCAATTCACTATAAAACTTTATAAGGTATCGTCAATAAACTGATATTAGTTACAAAAAGAAGTCCTTTAAAGGACCAAGTCAAGAACAAAAAAGCTAAGCTAAAAGCAAGATAAACCTAGACATCCTCTATCAGTCTTCGGGATGTTTCTTCTCAGTGATTGGGTCAGAAGCCGGTTCTTCAACGATGGGCATCTCTACAGCGGAATCTTTGGTCGTCACCACTCCATCCGCCACGTCTTCGACCTCCATATCAGATGTTTCTTCGTCGTCCGCAGGTCGAAAACGTTCAAGGTTTTTAAATTAAAGTGTCGGGCTAACCTCCGTTTACACCTTTCAAAACCCTGAATAAAGGCGTCCAAGGCGGCCTCCTGGAGCTCCGACACAAAGTCCGAAGAGCCCTTGTACTCCTTGATAGCCTCCCGGACTTTGGCTTCGGCCGCGGCCACCTTTTCTTGGACTTCAGCTTCAGCCGCGGCCACCTTTTCTTGAGCTTTGGCCTCGGCCGCAGCTATCCTTTCCTGGACCTCCATCATCATTGTTGCGACCTTGTCCAGAGCTCTTTAGCGTCTTTCTCGGCTAGAACCAATTTTTCTACAGCATCGCGAGCCGCAGCTTCCGCGTTATCTGCTCGGTTTTCAGTATGTTCTAGTCTGAGAGTGGTTTCCTTCAACCTTTCTTCTGTTGGCAGCAATTTCGCCCGAACCTCGGATAATTGGGCGTCTAAGCTCCGCAGCTCCTTTTCCGCCCTTCCCCGCCAGATCCGATAATCCTCCTGGATGACCCGAAGGTCATGTAGTGCTTTTGACTCTCGGGCCTTCGTCTCCACTAACTCTTTGTCTAGACTCGCACTGCAGGACTTGGCCTTGTTTAAGTCTTCGCGCAGCACAAAAAGGCCATTAGACAGCTGCAAAAACATATTCGGTGAATACCCAAACTCAATAATCACAAAAGGAAAGGTCGTAGCTCTACCTGAAGCGCGGCTATAAACATAGTGTCAAATGACTCCTCTTGTGACACCCTCCTCATCTTTTCCTGAAACCTGGGCAGGATCGAAAGTTTGAGAATTGTCTCCGATAGGCAACTTTTATATCCAGCACCCAGGTTAGGCGGTTGAGAAGGTGGGGATGGACTTCTCAAGGCATCTGAGGGAGCGGGAGCAAGGACCCCTGCTTCCTTTGACGATGACGGGCCTGGCAAATCAATTTCAGCTGCTTCCACGCTCCCTACAGATCCCCCAGCGCCCTTAGTGAAAGATGGGGCGACAGCCGGAAGCCCCCCCTCTACGGGATCTCCTATCGGGATCCCCTTTGGAGGACTTACCTCTCCCTCGCTGTCCTCTATCAGGGTTTCCTCGGGAAGAGCCGCTGGAAGCTGGGCCTGATAACCCGATTCTGACTGGCGGAGCCTCTTAGGTTCATTCCCTGCCGAGCCATGATCGCTCCCTTCTCTCTTTCGAAGGCCCGATATCAATAAGTCTTGAGAAAACTTCATTGCTACAATATAGTGAGCATGGTTAGCTAAAAGGAAGACACCAAATATGTTAGCTGCAAATATAACAATAAGAAAAAAAGAAAAATTCTTCAGGGCTCACCGGGCGCTGCAGCCAGCGACACCGGCACGAACGCGATCTCCCGGAGATTATCCTCCGATAGCAATTCCTTACTGGGGGGAATGATGGTAGAAATCAGGGTGTTGAAAAGCTCACGGTCTCTCTCATCAACACTCGAGTTCTGGTTAGAACGGGTATCCGGAATACCCCAATCTACGCCCAGCCCCTCCAAGTGTGCGTAAAAAAATCGAGACTTCCACCCTTTAATTTTAGAAGGGAGATTAAGCCTAAGAACCCTTTTGGGCCTCGATGCGAAGCTCCACCACCCATCCCTAACTGGGTTTCTAATCCTATATAAAGCCCTAAATAAAGAAAGTCGAGCAGAAGCTCCATGAAAGGAACAAAGTACTAAAAATGAAAAAATAACACGAATGGAATTAGGGGTAAGCTGTGCAGGAATAAGGTGATATCGGTTCAATAAGTTTACGAAAAAAGGATGTAAGGGCAGTCGTAGACCGCCCTTGAAAAACTCTTCATACAATGCGACCTTTCCTGGTCGCGCTAGGGTGACCCTATCTTCAGGACGGGAACGGAGAGCTGATGTCACTAGGGATCCCGAACTGAGCCCTGAGGTTCCTAAGGTCTTGAGAGGATGTAACAGAGGCAACATCTGCCGGCCTGGCCAATTTGGAAGCAATCGCAGGAAGTTCTACCTCACGACTGGTAGACGAAGAGGAAACCCTAGGGGACTGGGATGACAACCTAGACGCAGGCTGCACGGACCGAGCAACAGGTTGGTCCCCACGGATAACTACCCCTCCCGGAGCCTGTCGATGCGTTTGAAGTATCTCCTCTCGGGAGGGCTCAACCATGGGGCCCTTACCTTTCCTATCTTGGGAAGGATCCATAAGAGAGAAAGGAAGAAGAAGAAGTCGACTAACCTGGGCTTGAAGAGGTAAAATCGCAGAAAGATACACAAAATCAAAGATTAGGGAATGGAGGGGAAGGCCCCCCTCCCTTTTTTTATATATCGGACGCGGCGCCTCGAGCACCGCAAAGACACATGGTAGTCCCTCAGTGGAGTCGGACAAACGAAAAGACACTATCCTCTTAGAGATATGTGCTTCCCTCTTTCTTCCTTTTCTCGAAACGTCACTTACCATACGTTGAATTTTTTTGAAATTCAAATTTTTCGCCCTTCTCCCTTGCACGTGCGCAACACACCTAAATACAAGGAACATGGGCGAGGGGGCATATGATATAGATAATAAATAAAGACAGTTAATAAATGATGCAGTTAGAAAATAAAGGGCCCCCAAAGTCTGGTCGGCCCCCAGGGTCTGGGCGGCCCCTAGAAGTCTGGGCGGCCCCTGTCCTGGGCGGCCCCCAGGGTCTGGACGGCCCCCCATCCGGCCTCCAGACTCTGGGCGGCCCCAGTCCTGGCGACCCCAGAGTCTAGGCAACCCCTAGTCCTGGACGGCCCCCAGTCTGGCCGGCCCCCAGGGTCTGGGCGGCCCCTAGAGGCTGGGCGGCCCTCAGTCCTGGGCGGCCCCCAGGGTTTGGGCGGCCCTCCAATCCCGGGCGGCCCCCAGTCCTGGGCGGCCCCCAGAGTCTAGGCGACCCCTAGTCCTGGACGGCCCCCAAAGTCTGGCCGGCCCCTAGAGGCTGGGCGGCCCTCAGTCCTGGGCGGCCCCCAGGGTCTGGGCGGCCCTCCAATCCCGGGCGGCCTCCAGTCCTGGGCGGCCCCCAGAGTCTAGGCGCCCCTAGTCCTGGACGGCCCCCAGGGTCTGGGCGGCCCCTAGAGGCTGGGCGGCCCTCAGTCCTGGGCGGCCCCCAGGGTCTGGGCGGCCCTCCAATCCCAGGCGGCCTCCAGACTCTGGCGGCCCCAGTCCTGGGCGGCCCCCAGAGTCTGGCGGCCCCCAGGGTCTGGACGGCCCTCGGTCCTAGGCAGCCTCCTGGTCCTAGGTAGCTCCTAGACCTAGACGGCCCCCAATTTTAAAATGATTCTCGAATCAGAACCACTAAACATGATAAACCGTCATATTCGGAACAGAAATTGAGGATCATTAAACATCATAACGCTTTAAATGATTCGAATAAGACAAACACTGAAACACCGCCGTTTATCTATAAAAAGGAGATACTGAACTCCTATTTTGGAGCCAGATACCTTCTCTCTGACTCTGACATCCCCACTAACCCTGACATTCCCTTGGGATAACCAAGGGAATGATGAAAATCCTTACCTTCATGAGTAAGCTTCTTAATACCTTTATTATTAATTATCAAGGAATGACCACGTAGCGGAGGCGAATATAGGATGAATGCTTATCCTACACGTGGACGACTAGAACTAAAAAGAAAAAAGGAAAAGAAAAACAAAGGAGGGGATAAGAAGTAGGAAGGAGGGAGGAAGAAGGGGACTTTTTCTTCCTTCAGAAAGAGATCTCCCAATAAGAAAGAAATCTGGTGATCCAGCATCAACACTGCCCATGGCAGTGACCGGCACCGGCGAGGAGCTGCACTTCCCGGGCAAGGTCGCACTCTTCTTCCAGGAGTTTCTCATGTCGTTGCGGAACATGTCGACCGGGATGGCCGCACAGCATAGTGCTCTCGGATTTTATCTCAGCACGACCATCGTTGGCGGCAGACCGGGCGCTAGAGGCTGCGGCGAGTGGCAGGACGCGGTGAAGCCGTGCAATCCTCGCCGGGATGCCTGCTCGGCTTCAAATAGTTTTTTTATTTATTATTTTTTTAAAAAATAAATTTTGCCGATGCTTTAAAGCGTCGGTACTTCCCAGCACTTTTCGCCTCCACCCCCACTTTGCCGACACTTGTAAAAGTATCGGAACAATATTTTTCGATACTTTTAAGCATCGGCAAACAATATTTTTCGATGCTTTTAAGCATCTGCAAACAATATTTTTAGCGTCGGAATAGCGAAAATTTATTGTAGTGTGTGGGTCTTAAGACGAGAACTGCAAGTTATTCCTCCAAGGAATCAAATATGTATCGCACAAATTTTATGCTATTTTTTGAACTTTGCTGACTGTTACTCCCCAGTTTGAAAGTATCGAATGCCAATTTTTTTTTTTTATCTATTGGATATTTGAATATTGATAACAAGAAACACTCAGCCTAATAATCTCTCTCATGTTCGTTCTTTTTTTTTTCTTACAAGCGGATGATCATACAATGTGGGTACAAGTCTATCCAGTCGGCTGCCGAATTGGCTTTACGATAGGTATGACGAATTTGGACTCCATAGATCTCCCTCAAATTAGACCATGTATCATAGAAGAGCAAATTAATAGAGACTTGGGAGCAATTATCCTTTCGCAACCAACGGATAACAATCATAGAATCACCCTCAATAATGAGGTTATAAGCATGAAGGATCCGCACGGCATAGAAAATACCAACCCAAGCAGCATAAAGCTTGGTCATTGGGACAGAGAAGTCTAGACTACCAAATCCTCTTGCCGCCAATAGATCACCCTTCGGTCCGCAGATGATAAAGGCAGAACCAGCTAATCTGTCCGTTCTTCGTTATAACATATTGAAGAGAGCATTAATAATCTGACAGGATTCATAACTTGTCCATCGATCAGGTCTTATGCCCTCATTCTTGTTCCAGTTTGCAGCGGAAGATACGCATCTCACTGTGTGCTAATTTTAACTTTTGGGACAATCTTCTTCATCCATATATTCTAATCAAATGAGAGCTTTCTTAGTCCAAGTCCTCACTGCATGAAGCTGACAAGATCGTACTTCAATATCGTTAGATCTCTTAGCTGGTGCTAGTTCTCTAATTATCTGAGTTAGAATTCACTTATGGTGTGGGGATTCATGATAATTATTCCACTAGGTTTTTGCACTCGGTGATGCAATAGTCTGCACTATATATTTTGTCCAACCCTTCTGTTCTAGATCAATCATATAATAATGCTGGATAAATTCAGGGTAGCTTCGCATGGAATAGTTTAGAAATTCCTTAGTATGGAAGCTAGCCTCACATGGAACATTTTTAAAATATTTGACAAAATATAGAAGCTAGTCCATTTCTTTGGATTTGCTGCAACTATATGTTTGACTTATGCTAGCGAATACAATACAATGATGGCTTTGCACAATAGCCATTGAAAAATTCTCAATTCATTTTTATCTGCATGCCCTGTTGTGTTCAAAGATGAATGCAGATATTGTTATCAGGATCTTATGATCCATGATTTGGAATCTACAACTTGGATTAAGAAGGCCCCAGACTACTTTGCATGGGGCGGGCCACAAGTACTCACAATAAGATCATAAGATCCAAGCTGAAAGTGTTACTTGACTAAAGCTTAAACAAAGCCCTTTAGAAAGTCCAATTCCTATTGTTGTTTGACTGTTGGAATGACCTAGCACTCCCAAGCGCCAGAGTATTGGCGCTGGATCCAATGTGCGTGAAATTTGATGATAGACATTAGAGAAGAAGGTGCTTCGTCTTTCTAGTTTTGGACTTTGTTCTGTTTTCAATATAAGCCTAGAGATGTGGAGTGGACTCGAGCTTTTGTTTGGAATGCCGGTTCCACTGAGGCCTGAATTTGCGCCGTAGCTTTTGCCGTGCGTGGCCGACCATACGCCGCGGTCGCCAGCGCGGCGCGGCCAGAGCTGCGTCAAAGTACAAACGCTGCTCTTTTGAATTTGCTTTGAGAGTTTTGACGCCCACTTTTTACATTTTACATTTCCAAGGTCAAAAAGTTATTATATAAATAAAAATATAAATTCCTTAGAAATAATTTATTTTTCTTATTATTTTAAATTTTTATTTAGTTTAAAATCTAATATTTCACATTATTTTAGTGTAATTAATGCAGTGTTATTCCAAATGATGTTTGGATGACATGAAAATAAGCTTGTATTCCATTAGGTGGAATACATGAAGAATTTTTTAGAAATCTTAAAAATACCCCTGACCAAATAATAAGAAAAAAAATAAATTATTAATTAATTTATTATTATGATTTATTAAAAGTTTGCATGTTATGTACATATATTAGTAATGATTAGTAAGAAAAAGTAGATTATACCATTATCTTTTTACCATGGACATGATTATGCATATATATTAGTAATGGACAATGGTTAGCCAAGGCTACATTTTTTTTCTTTTATTTAATATCATGAATTTTTTTGAAATATGAATTCTAGAATAAGCACGTTTGATCGAAATACCAATTCTTAAGGACCCATCATCTTTTTTTTATGCCTGCTTGGGGGAATAACATGGAATATAGCAATACTACCAAAGAGAAAGAGAGCATAATTCCACCTTTTTTTCGCTGAAATATAAGAATGGTTATGAAAATATTGTTACATTATTTGTCTTCCGGATCTGCACCAATTCACATCGAGTTATATGGTTGTGCATAGATATTTTGAATACCCAAGTATAATAATGTTGGCATCAACTATCGGTACGTAAGAATTAACTCATGTTTAATATACTGTTCAGAAGCTGAGGTTTTACCATAATTATCTCTTTGATGGACACAAACATCTCGAATAATATGAATCAACTTTTAAAAGTATATATATACATTATTACTTCTGTACCAAGTATGCTTATGTTTATCGAGAAGCTAATGCCGTGTTAAACTTTCTAGCTAATTGAAGGATGTCTAGTCCGTAGACTGTTATATGCTCCGATGACTTTTCCATCTGGCATCAAATAGAGGAGATCTAATAGGTATTGCTGAAGAGGCCCCTAAATTCCTATCACTTTTCATGTTTGTAAGAAATTTTAAAAAAAATCATATAAATTCTTATGATTTGCATTTTGCTTCCGTTGATATCATGTTTTTGGCCTTATATTATATACAAGTAGTTCATCCAAAGTTAATGTGTTGTTTTAATTATTATATATACTTGGTTAAAAAAAAGCATTAGTACCATTATAAAAGAATTCAAGGACTCATTAAAGATAAATGTATTTTTTTATAAAAAATATTTTTGATACTAGACGGATTCTTTAAGGTGTGTTAAAAATATGGATAAAAATTACATCATAAATACTTCAAATGTAGCAAATGGAATTTTTCTGTCAGGCATTGACAAAGAGGACCGTAAATAATGATTGGGACACTAAGGTAGTGTTTGAAATAGGGGATAAGAGGGGATATCCAAGGATATCCCCTCTTATTCCCAAAAGCCATAACTATAAGGGATAGCAGAGAATAAGTTAACCAAAGGGATAATCCATGGTTAATCCCCTCAATTTATTCCCTAGAGAATGCAGGAATAGCTGATTATCCCTCCAAATAAGAGTAAAAAAAGGTTATCCTATGAATTTACCTTTTTGCATTTGATATGATCAATGGGATAGCCAAGGATATCCCTAGGGATAGCCAGGGGATAAACTCTATCCCGTACACTTATCCATGGATAATATTTTTCCTATCAAACACTACCTAACGTTCACCTTGAGTAAATAAATATTTTAATACTTTCTTGAGTTAGGTTGATTGAAACATTTAACTTAAATAAAAAAAAAGGAAAACACTTTGTACACCGCCCCCGGTGCAGCAAGGCCTATGTGGGCTGCACCGCCTCTTCCGATTGGTCCACATGGCTCCCATGTGGCCTGACACGATGGGACAGAATAGCAGGAGGATAATGTTACTTTTTGATCGTACATCCATTAAAAGTCGTTCAGTCTTTTACCATTGGTGTGAAGACGAAAATGCCCTTTCCCTCCAGCCTACTTCAACCCGCCATCTTATTTGGATGTTGCTGATAAAAAATCGTAAGGTTCTGGGGTGTTGTGGGTCTTGAGCTAGGGTGTCGTGGGTCTTGAACTGGGGGTATCATAGGTCTTGAACTGGGGGTGTCGTGGGTCTTAAACTAGGGTGTCGTGGGTCTTGAACTAGGGGTGTTGTGGGTCTTGAACTAGGGGTGTCATGGGTCTTGAACTGGGGGTGTCGTGGGTCTTGAACTGGGGTGTCGTGGGTCTTAAACTAGGGTGTCGTGGGTCTTGAACTAGGGGTGTCATGTGTCTTGAACTGGGGGTGTCGTGGGTCTTGAACTGGGGTGTCGTGGGTCTTGAACTAGGGGTGTCGTGGGTCTTGAACTGGGGTGTCGTGGGTCTTGAACTGGGGGTGTCATGGGTCTTGAACGGGGGTGTCGTGGGTCTTGAACTAGGGGTGTCGTGGGTCTTGAACTGGGGGTGTCGTGGGTCTTGAACTGGGGTGTCGTGGGTCTTAAACTAGGGTGTCGTGGGTCTTGAACTAGGGGTGTCATGTGTCTTGAACTGGGGGTGTCGTGGGTCTTGAACTGGGGTGTCGTGGGTCTTGAACTAGGGGTGTCATGGGTCTTGAACTGGGGGTGTCGTGGGTCTTGAACTGGGGTGTCGTGGGTCTTAAACTAGGGTGTCGTGGGTCTTGAACTATGGGTGTCATGGGTCTTGAACTGGGGGTATCGTGGGTCTTGAATTGGGGTGTCGTGGGTCTTGAACTGGGGGTATCATGGGTCTTAAACGGGGGGTGTCGTGGGTCTTGAACTAGGGTGTTGTGGGTCTTGTTCAAGAGATTCCTGGACAAGGCGTGCAGCATCACATCCGGGAGGCTCCTACTGAGGTGGAAGCCATGCTCGACGACGTTTCTTGCATGCTTGGCTGCACCCGATCCTCTCTCCATGTCGTGGCATCGGAGAAGGGTGTTGTCGTCGGCCGCCTCGTCTTTACCGATGACGGCTACCACATTGACTGCACCAAGATGGGCATCGGCGGCAAGGCCATACTACCCAACATCGACCGCGTCGGTAACCTCGAGAGTGATGCCCTCTTTATCCTCCTGGTCGAGAAAGACGCTGCCTTTATGCGGCTAGCAGAGGATCGGTTCTACAATCGCTTCCCCTGCATTATTGTGACTGCTAAAGGCCAGCCAGATGTTGCCACCAGGCTTTTCTTAAAGAGGATGAAGATGGAGCTTAAGCTGCCGGTGCTGGCTCGTCGATAGTGACCCCTGCGGCCTCAAGATCCTGTCGGTGTACATGTGCGGGTCCAAGAACATGTCCTACGACAGCTCCAACTAGATGACGCCGGATATCAAGTGGTTGGGGGTGCGGCCCAGCGACCTGGATGAATACCAGATTCCAGAACAGTGCCGGCTGCCCATGACGGACCATGACGTGAAGGCCGGGAAGGACCTGCTTGAGGAGGACTTTGTGAAGAAGAATGAGGGCTGGGTGAAGGAGCTGGAGACAATGGTGAGGACGAGGCTGAAGGCTGAGATACAGGCCATCAGCTCGTTTGGTTTCCAGTACCTCAGCGAGGTCTACCTGCCCCTCAAGATACAACAGATGGATTGGCTGTAAGTTACTTGTCAGGTAAAACTTATTGTGCCTTGGGTGTCGTGGGTCTTGAACTGGGGTGTCGTGGGTCTTAAACTAGGATGTCGTGGGTCTTGAACTATAGGTGTCGTGGGTCTTGAACTGGGGTGTCGTGGGTCTTGAACGGGGGGTGTCGTGGGTCTTGAACTGGGGTGTCGTGGGTCTTGAACTAGGGGTGTTGTTGAGATTGTTGACCCTTGAATTGATTTTGATGATTACAAAACATTTAATTGACTCTTTAATTGCTTAGAATTATTGCATGAATATGTGAGTTACCTTATTTCTCCTCTTAGCTAGCTTTCCCCACTTGCTAGCTAATTTATTTCCCACTCACAATGAGCCTAGCCGAACCATGCATAAATAGAGTTGTCTTAGAAGCTAGCTTGTTCCTTCCATCAGCTAGCTGTTTTCCTTTGCAAGCTAGCTATCTATTGCTGATTTTTTTCCACTTGGCCGAACACTTCTTGGAATAAGTTAGCTAGGAAGCTAACTTCCCTTCTTGCTGGCCGGTTTCTCTTCCTTGGAAAGCTAGCTTGTTTCCTCACTTTTTCTCCTTGGCCGAATGCCTTGTTGAAGCAGTTAGCTTGCAAGCTAACTTGTTTCATCCATTCCATCTTACGTAGCATGAAAACTCCTTGGTATAGCTAGCTATGTGTTAGCTATCTTTCATCCAGTTAGCTAACAAGCTAACTAGTTTTTTGCATGATAGAATACCTTTAAAATAGCTAGCTGGTTAGTTAACTTCTTTCCTCCCTTTTTCAAATCAGCCGCATGGTTTTTCTAATGAGTTAGCTCACAAGCTAACTATCTCTTTATCATGGCTTCACACCTTTATGGATAGCTAACTTATGAGTTAGCTGGATGATAAGAATTCCTTTTCATGAAACCATCTCCCGTAGCTTTTATTGAGAAAGCTAGCTTACAAGCTAACCATCTTTTCATGATTCCCTTTGGGAGTTAGCTTATAAGCTAACTATCTTTATTGTTTTCATGGCTTGGGAGTTAGCTATTTTTGTCATGAATAGGTTTGCCTTTTTATAGCTAACTTATGAGCTAACTATTTTTAAATGTTTTCATCCTAGCCGCATGAAATTTTTGAATTGAGTTAGCTATATAGCTAACTATCTTTTTACATGGCCTCATACACCTTTTTATAGCTAACTTATGAGCTAACTAGTTTTAAATCTATCTCTGTTCATGAAGCCGTTGGATTTTTTCTTATATGGCTAGTTAGCTAAAGAGCTAACTAGTTTGTGCCTTAGTTAGCTCCATAGCTAACTACTTTTCCTTTATAGCATGAAACCATGGCACTTAGCTAACTTCTTTTCTTGCTCCTTGTTGCTAGCCGTGGGATTTTGAAAAAGAGCTAACCATATAGTTAGCTATTTTTATTCCCCTCTCTTCTGATTTCTTGCCGTGGCTCTTGGTGCTAGCTTTGGGAGTTAGCTAGCTTGGTTAGCTAGCTTTAGCATTTGCTCTTCCCTCTTTTCTTCCATGGGCCGCACGTTTTCTTGAAGGGAGTTGCTGAAAATTTATTTCAGCCAACCTTGTTTTAAATGCTTACTCTCTCTCTCTCTCATTTAATGCTCTTTCTCTCTCTCATTTCTATTTTGATGAATGCTAACCGTTTCCTTTTGATTATGGACAGGAATCCCTCACTAGCAATGGGTTTAATGCTTTCATCATTTGGGAAAATATTTCAAACGGTTTTATTTCTTCCCGTTTTTTTTTCTTCTATTTACCAATGAATCTAACGGATAGTTTTTTGATTGGTTTAAATAGAGATGTTCAGAAGAAAACTTGACGAATTTCTTACATATTTGACACATCAAGAATACAAAAGAGAGAAAAGAAAGAAATCAAAAGAGAGTGTTTATTGCTTACAACTTTCGGATCTTGAGAAGCAAGTCTTTGTGCTGCGAAGTTTCATCCTTCAACACTTGCTCAAAAATCGTCCAAGCCTTTGAAGCAAGATTCAAATCTCAGCTGCGTCGACATTCTACATTTGCTGCTGGTTATTGCTTCTAAAAATTGTAAAGTTCTTATTTGAATATCTGCTCATATTTGGAGCTATCTGTTACTCTTTGATAAATCTTGTATTAGGGTTAGAGATAACCCTAGTTTCTTGATTGGTTTCCTTGTACCATTAAAACAAGAGGACTAGCCGGGAAGGCTAGGGGATTGGCTTCCTTGTGCCAGTAAAACAAGAGGACTAGCCGGGAAGGCTAGGGGATTTGGCTGCCTTGTGCCGTGAAAACAAGAGGACTAGCCGGGGAAGGCTAGGGGTTGTAATCGTTGTGATACGATTAGTGAAATTCCCAAAGGTTTTTGGGGAGTGGATGTAGGAGCCGAGTTTGGCACCGAACCACTATAAACCCTGCTGTGTTTGTGTTTGATTGATCTGTGTATTTTCTATTTTGTGCACTCCACTACACCGCTGCAAATTAACTTTTGATTAAGCACATATCTGCGTTAGTCAATATCATCCATTGAATTAATTTTTAAAATACCCAATTCACCCCCTCTTGGGCTACTACGTCTGGGCAACAAGTGGTATCAGAGCAGCGTGCTCTTGATTCCTATAGCTTTGATAAGCTTGGAGCTAAAGATCAGTAGTAATCCAAATGGGATCTATGTTGACCGAAGGACAGTCAACTAATAGACCACCTTTGTTCAATGGAACAAATTACACTTATTGGAAAGCACGAATGAAAATATTCATTCAAGCACTTGATTATGATTTATGGGGAATCATAATTAATGGACCTCACACACCCACTGTTAAGATTGATAATATTGATATTGCAAAGCCTGAATCTGAATGGGATGAGCAAGATAAGAAATTAGCTCAATTAAATGCAAAAGCAATGAATGTTCTTTATTGTTCTCTTGATGCAAATGAGTTTAATCGTATATCTACATGCATGTCTGCTAAAGAGATTTGGGATAGACTTGAAGTTACCCATGAGGGTACTAACCAAGTCAAGGAATCCAAAATTAATATGCTTGTTCATAAGTATGAACTATTTAAAATGGATTCATCTGAAAATATCACTGATATGTTTACTAGATTTACCGATATTATTAATGGTTTAAAAAGTTTGGGTAAGTCTTATGCTAACAGTGATCTTGTGAGAAAAATTTTGAGATCTTTGCCTAGATCATGGGAAGCAAAAGTCACAGCTATACAAGAAGCTAAAGACCTCAACAATCTATCACTTGAAGAATTGGTCGGATCTTTGATGACTCATGAACTACAACAACGTCAACACATTGATGAAGACGATTCAAAGAAGAGAAGGACCATGGCATTGAAAGGTAATGTTCAAAATGAGGAAAGTGAAGATGAAACTAGTGAGAGTGAAAAAGATGATGATATGGCTCTCATCTCTAGAAAGTTCAAGAAATTTATGAGAAGAAAAAGATTTGGAAAAAGAAAAATATTCACCAAAGGAGATCATAGCAAAGAAAAGGAAAGAAGTGAACCTCCTATATGCTATGAGTGTAAGAAGCCTGGACATATCAAACCAGAATGTCCACTGTTGAAGAAAGGTTTTAAGAAAGTAAAGAAGAAGGCTATGTTGGCTACATGGAGTGACAGTGAAGCAACAAGTTCGGAAGAAGAAGAAAAGACTGAAGTTGCAAATGTATGCTTCATGGCTGATGAAAATGAGGTAAGTCCTAGTTTTCTAGATGACTTTACTTTTGATGAATTGCATGGTGCATTTTATGAACTTGTAGATGATTTTGCTAAATTAAGTTCAAAGAATAAAGACTTGAGAAATGAAATTAAGGAACTTACTCTTGAAAAAGAAAGAATTTCAAATAACAATGATTCTTTACTAAAGGAAAACCAAGATTTGAAAGAAGAAGTAAATAAATTAAAACTATTATTGATAAATTTACTTTGAGTTCAGAAAAGTTAGAAATGATATTAAATAGTCAAAGGGCTGTTTACAATAGACTGGTCTTGGATACAATCCTAATGAGAGACAAAAATTTTTGAAAAATATTTATGTGCATGCTGATGATTCAACTAGAATTACTTGCTTTAAATGTGGTAAATTTGGACACAAAGCATATACTTGTCACACACACAAAGTTAAACAAATATGGGTTCCAAAAGGAACTATTTTAACTAACCCGAAAGGACCCAAGAAAGCTTGGGTACCTAAGAGCAAAACTTAAAATTGTGTATGCAGGTGTGTCTTGCAACCCGAGCAACTAAAAGACAATGGTACTTGGATAGCGGGTGTTCAAGACACATGACGGGTGATGAGTCTCAATTCATCACTTTAGAGGCAAAAGATGGAGGTGTTGTTACTTTTGGTGATAATGGCCAAGGAAAAATTATTGGCATTGGAAAAATAGGTATCACACCTCATACTTTTATTGACAATGTCTTACTTGTGAAAGGTTTAAAGCATAATTTACTAAGTATCAGTCAATTATGTGATAAAGGATTTAAAGTTACATTTGAATCATCTTTATGCATTGTTAAAAATCCTACAAATGATAATATGAAATTTATTGGTCATAGGCATGGTAATGTCTACATTGTTGATTTAAATGATTTGAATGATAGAAATGTTGATTGCCTAGTTGCTATGAATAACAAAACTGATAATAGTTGGTTATGGCATCGTAGGTTAGCTCATGCTAGCATGGATTTATTATCTAAATTAATCAAAAAGGATTTAGTAAATGGTTTACCAAAACTTCTTTTGAAAAAGATAAAATCTGTGATGCTTGTCAATTTGGAAAACAAACTCGTATCTTTTAAATCTAAAAATGTGATTTCAACCACTAGACCTTTAGAACTCTTGCATGGATTTATTCGGTCCTACAAGAACAACTAGTCTAGGAGGAAAAAGATATGGTTTTGTCATAATTGATGATTTCTCTCATTTTACATGGGTTTTATTCTTAGCCAGTAAAGATGAAGCATTTCCATCATTTCAAAAATTATTTAAAAGAATTACAAATGAAAAGAATTCTTCTGTTTTATCGATACGAAGTGATCATGGAAAAGAATTTGAAAATCAATATTTTGAAAATTTTTGTAATGAAAATGGAATTGAACATAATTTTTCTGCACCCAGAACACCTCAACAAAATGGAGTAGTAGAAAGAAAGAACAGAACTTTAGAAGAAATGGCTCGTACCATGTTGTGTGAAAGCAATCTCCAAAATATTTTTGGGCTGAAGCAATTAACACTGCATGTTATGTTTTAAATCGTGCATTAATTAGACCTGTTTTGAAAAAGACTCCTTATGAACTTTGGAAAGGAAGAAAACCTAATATCGGTTATTTTCATGTCTTTGGATGTCGCTGCTTTGTTTTGAATAACGGAAAAATAAATCTTGATAAATTTGATGCTAAATCTGACGAAGGGATTTTTCTTGGTTATTCATTGCATAGTAGAGCTTTTAGAGTTTTTAACAAAAAGACATTGGTAGTTGAAGAATCTATTCATGTGATATTTGATGAAACTAATGATCTTCCCTTAAGGAAGAGAAAAGGTATAGTTGATGCAGATGAAATTGAAGATCAACTCAAAGACATCACCTTGAAGGACAAAGATGAATCAGATACACAAGAGGTAAATGAAGAAAGCAATCCTAATCCACCTGAAGCCTCACAAGGTAATGATGACTTAGAAAGAGGATGGAGGTATGTTCACAGTCACCCTAAAGATCAAATTATTGGTGAAATATCTCATGGAATTAGGACAAGATCGACATTTAGATACATATAATAACTTAGCATTTGTTTCTAAAATTGAACCTAAATGTTATGATGAAGCTAAGAATGATATTGATTGGTTAAATGCAATGCATGAAGAACTTAATCAATTTGAAAGAAATAATGTTTGGACACTTATTGAAAGACCTAATGATTATCAAATTATTGGAACAAAATGGGTTTTCAGAAATAAGTTAGATGAACATGGTAACATAATAAGAAATAAAGCAAGACTAGTAGCTAAGGGTTATAATCAAGAAGAAGGAATTGATTTTGATGAAACATATGCCCCTGTTGCTAGATTAGAAGCTATCAGATTACTTCTTGCTGTTGCTTGTTTTATGAATTTTAAATTATATCAAATGGATGTTAAAAGCGCTTTCTTAAATGGATATATTGCTGAACAAGTATTTGTGGAACAGCCACCCGGTTTTGAAAATCACTTGTTTCCAAACCACGTATTTAAATTAAACAAAGCTTTGTATGGTTTGAAGCAAGCTCCCCGGGCTTGGTATGAAAGATTAAGCAAGTTCTTGATTAGTAATAAATTCATTCGAGGAAATGTCGATACAACCTTATTTATTAAAAGACAAAATGATGATATTTTAATTATTCAAATCTATGTAGATGATATCATATTTGGTGCCACTAATGACTCGTTATGCAAAGATTTTGCTGAGCTTATGCAGGGAGAATTCGAGATGAGTATGATGGGAGAACTGAATTATTTTCTCGGACTCCAAATCAAGCAAAGCAATGACGGGATCTTCATAAGCCAATCCAAGTACATCAAGGAGATGATCAAAAAGTTTGGCATGGAGACATCTAAAAGTATCGGTACCCCTATGAGCTCATCTTGTAGAATTGATGCTTGTAATTCTGAAAAATCTGTAGATCTAAAACTTTATAGAGGAATGATAGGATCTTTGTTATACTTAACTGCCAGTAGACCTGATATCTTGTTTAGTGTTTGCATGTGTGCCAGATATCAAGCTAATCCTAAAGAATCACACTTGCTTGCTGTTAAAAGAATATTTAAATATTTAAATGGAACTAAAAACTTAGGACTTTGGTATGACAGACAATCTAGCATTGACTTAATAGGATACACCGATTCAGACTTTGCTGGATGTAAACTAGACAGAAAATCAACTAGTGGAACTTGCCAATTCCTAGGTGTTAACTTAATCTCATGGTTTAGCAAGAAGCAAACTTCAGTAGCATTGTCTACGGCCGAGGCCGAATACATTGCAGCTGGAAGTTGCTGTGCTCAAATTTTGTGGATTAAGCAGCAACTAGAGGATTATGGTATCAAACAAAAGGGAATACCAATAAAATGTGACAACAGTGCAATTTGTCTAACTAAAAATCCTATTCAACACTCTAGAACAAAACATATAGAAATCCGACATCATTTTATTAGAGATCATGTTAATGATGGCAACATTGTATTGGAATTTGTAAACACTGAAAAACAACTCGCAGATATATTTACTAAACCTTTAGATGAATCAAAATTTTATGAAATAAGAATGGAACTTGGAATGATTGATCCATCTAATTAATTAAGTAATCATGTTTGTGACACTTGTTTGTGATTGGACATCTTGATTGAAATGTATTGATTATCTAATTCCATCTAAATCAATTAAATCTTTCATGAAAATTCCTTAGAATGACCTCAATGTTTTTGTCTTCTAGTGAGTAAGTTAGCTAGGTAGTTAACTACCCACATTCCTTTTTCATGAAAGCTTGTCCACTTTATTCCACGCCACCTATCCTTTTGACCTTTTTCATGGGACTATTCAAGAAAGCTAACTAACCAGGTAACCATCCAGGCACCTGACAAGCTAGCTCTTTTGAATCCTCCCTATATAAGGGCCAAATTCTTGACTCACACGTCTCCACCAAGAAAATTTTCTCATTCCACTCGCCTCATTCCAAAAACGTCTCCTTCTACTCTATTTTTCATCAAGCTTCTTCCATCTTGTAGAGGAAAAGGATGGCTCCAAAGAAGAAGGGTTCTCACTCAAGAGAAGACACAACGGATCTTCCTCGGAAAAATTCTTCTTCCTCCTCAAGATCTATATTTCCTTCTTTAACCACTCGATCTATTTCCAATGGAAGGTTAGTAGATTTCAGTTTCTTAGAAAAAGAGGGATTTAAAATAGGAAATCTCCTAGCTTCTCAAGGTTGGACTGACCTATTATCTACTAGGAAACCTATTTATCCTACTCTTGTTTATGAATTTTATGAAAATATTAGTTTTGGTGATGGAACTATTTCTTCACTTGTTAAAAATGTTAAAATTAATTTTAATAGTGATGTGCTAGGGTCAGCCCTAGGTATTCCATCCGATGGTGTCTTGACATATTTTCCTAGCGATCGAAACTTTAAAATTGCTTCTATTTTGGGCTTAGAGGATGATAATGCTCATGTAGACAATCTTGATGCTAACATGTTGAATGTTGAGAATAGATTGCTACACAGTATTATTGCAAAGATATTTGCCCCTCGTGCCGGTTCATTTAATGCCATAACTGATAGGGACATAGGACTAATGTTTAACATATTAGAAGGAACTCCTTTAGATTTTCCAGAATTAATGATGGTTATAATGAAAGAAGCTGTAGGTAGATCCAAAGCCGCCTTGCCATACGGGATGTTTCTCACTTACGTATTTGAATTTCACAATGTGAAACTCAAAGGAGAAACTAGTGCATCATTGCGTCACACTGACATTTTTAATGCACACTCCCTCACCGTATGGACTATGCCAAACGTAATGGCATTTGGACCAAGATTAGAACCAGAACTGCTGATAAAACTATCTCTCAACCTACAAACTTAATTCCATCCGATCCTCCTCCACCAGTTTGTTCTCCTCCAAATTTCTTTAATTACGACTTCAATCAACCTAATCAATTTTTAGCTGCTATGAATGAGTCAAACCCGTTTCTTAATGATCATCCGGACATTCCAGAATCTTCCACTCATTATACCAATCAAAATCAAAATTCACCCCTTCCTACTGTTTTGATTAGTCAAGATCAAATCAAACAAATTGTTCATGATCTTTCCATTGCACTTTCAAATAGGAGTACCAGTGATAGTAACTCTTCCGTCAACAATGACCTCTCCTTGGTACCCCATATTTCTTCTGTGTTTGAAACTCTTAATCATATGTCAACTATTGT
>UESW01003495.1:20898-48825 GCA_900491605.1 Calamus simplicifolius
AAGACGTTGAGCAATTGAAATCCCAGTTTGAAGATGTTGTAACCAAGGCTGAATGGGTAACACACCAGATGAGGACCAATGACAGCACAACGAAGGATGCCGCGAATGCTCTTGACCACCTGAATGCATCCACCGTGAAGATGAGCAATTTGCTGGAAATTCAGATTGGTCTTGCTGCTGCTTCTGCCCCTGGAGCTTCATTCTCTCATTCTCATCTTTGGACGCCGCCTTCTCAACCTAATGACGTACCCGGATCATCCACTCGACCTGAAGGCTCTTCCAAGCAACCTAAAGTCATATCTTCTGATGATGAATGATGATTGCATTCTATGTTTAATCTATGTTTGTTATCCATGCTCATGTAATATGTTTTCTATGAATGACTGAATTATGATTTCTGCTTGATATATTGTAATATGTTTTCTATGAATGACTGAATTATGAACTATGCTTGAATTATATTGCATCTTCTCTTCATAAATTGTGTTGAATTATTGCATATTCTGAAAATTCTGTCTTTTTGATCAATGACAAAAAGGGGGAGAAGAATAATGCATAAATTAAAATTTAGGGGAGAAGAATCACTTCATATATTCAAGGAGATTAATATATTTAGGGGGAGATTATATTTTGAATGCTGATTATGTATGCTGAATGATTTATGCTTAATAATTTTGTATGTTTTTGTCATCATCAAAAAGGGGAGATTGTTGAGATTGTTGACCCTTGAATTGATTTTGATGATTACAAAACATTTAATTGACTCTTTAATTGCTTAGAATTAATGCATGAATATGTGAGTTACCTTATTTCTCCTCTTAGCTAGCTTTCCCCACTTGCTAGCTAATTTATTTCCCACTCACAATGTGCCTAGCCGAACCATGCATAAATTAAGTTGTCTTAGAAGCTAGCTTGTTCCTTCCATCAGTTAGCTATTTTCCTTTGCAAGCTAGCTATCTATTCCTCACATTTTTCCACTTGGCCGGATGTCTTGTTAAAGGAGTTAGCTTGCATGCTAACTTGTTTCATCCATTCCATCTTACGTAGCATGAAAACCCCATGGTATAGCTAGCTATGTGTTAGCTATCCTTTCATCCAGTTAGCTAGGTAGCTAACTTGTTTTGGGCGTTTTTCCTTGGCAGTGAGCATGATAAAAGAAGTTAGCTAGGTAGCTAACTTGTCCAAGCTCTTCTCCTTGCTACGTTTCATGAAAAGCTTCCTTGGAGTTAGCTATCTAGTTAGCTACCTTTGTCATGATTGAGTTAACTTTACATCTAGCTAACTAACAAGCTAACTAGCTTTTTGCATGATAGAATACCTTTTAAAATAGCTAGCTGGTTAGTTAACTTCTTTCCTCCCTTTTCAAATCAGCCGCATGAATTCTAAATAGAGTTAGCTCACAAGCTAACTATCTTTTTATCATGGCTTCACACCTTATGGATAGCTAACTTATGAGTTAGCTGGATGACAAGAATTCCTTTTCATGAAACCATCTCCCGTAGCTTTTTTGAGAAAGCTAGCTTACAAGCTAACCATCTTTTCATGATTCCCTTTGGGAGTTAGCTTATAAGCTAACTATCTTTATTGTTTTCATGGCTTGGGAGTTAGCTATTTTGCATGAATAGGGAGCTAACTTATGAGTTAACTATTTTTTGTTTTCATCCTAGCCGCATGAATGAATGGAGTTAGCTGTTACATGGTAGCTAACTTATAAGCTAACTATTTTTTAAATCCTTTCATCCTAGCCGCATGAAATTGAGTTAGCTATATAGCTAACTATCTTTTTACATGGCCTCATACACCTTTTCATAGCCAACTCATAAGCTAACTGTTTTTAAATCTGTTTCTGTTCATGAAACCGTTGGATTTTTTCTTATATGGCTAGTTAGCTCAAGAGCTAACTAGTTTGTGCCTTAGTTAGCTCCATAGCTAACTACTTTTCCTTTATAGCATGAAACCATGGCACTTAGCTAACTTTTTCTTGCTGGTTTGTTGCTAGCCGTGGGATGTTGAAAAAGAGCTAACCATATAGTTAGCTATCTTTATTCTCCTCCCTTGCATTGATGGTTTGAGGGCTGATCTTCAGCCGTGGGTTTTGAAACAAGCTAGCTAGCTTGGGAGAAAAGCTAGCTTACTGGTTTCTCCCTTTTTTCCATTGTTGGCCGCACGTTTCTCTTTGGGAGTTGCTGAAAATTTATTTCAGCCAATGCTTACTCTCTCTCTCTCATTTAATGCTCTTTCTCTCTCTCATTTCTATTTTGATGAATGCTGACCGTTTTCTTTTGATTATGGACAGGAATCCCTCACTAGCAATGGGTTTAATGCTTTCATCATTTGGGAAAATATTTCAAACGGTTTTATTTCTTCCCGTTTTTCTTTTCTCTATTTACCAATGAATCTAACGGATAGTTTTTTGATTGGTTTAAATAGAGATGTTCAGAAGAAAACCTTGACGAATCTCTTACATATTTTGACACATCAAGAATACAAAAGAGAGAAAAGAAAGAAATCAAAAGAGAGTGCTTATTGCTTACAACTTTCGGATCTTGAGAAGCAAGTCTTTGTGCTGCGAAGTTTCATCCTTCAACACTTGCTCAAAAATCGTCCAAGCCTTTGAAGCAAGATTCAAATCTCAGCTGCGTCGACATTCTACATTTGCTGCTGGTTATTGCTTCTAAAAATTGTAAAGTTTTTATTTGAATATCTGCTCATATTTGGAGCTATCTGTTATTCTTTGATAAATCTTGTATTAGGGTTAGAGATAACCCTAGTTTCTTGATTGGCTTCCTTGTGCCAGTAAAACAAGAGGACTAGCCGGGAAGGCTAGGGGATTGGCTTCCTTGTGCCAGTAAAACAAGAGGACTAGCCGGGAAGGCTAGGGGATTTGGCTGCCTTGTGCCGTGAAAACAAGAGGACTAGCCGGGGAAGGCTAGGGGTTGTAATCGTTGTGATACGATTAGTGAAATTCCCAAAGTTTTTGGGGAGTGGATGTAGGAGCCGAGTTTGGCACCGAACCACTATAAACCCTGCTGTGTTTGTGTTTGATTGATCTGTGTATTTTCTATTTTGTGCACTCCACTACACCGCTGCAAATTAACTTTTGATTAAGCACATATCTGCGTTAGTCAATATCATCCATTGAATTAATTTTAAATACCCAATTCACCCCCCTCTTGGGCTACTACGTCTGGGCAACAGCTTGATATGAGAGAGGTTATGATAGGATGAGTTGGATATTTCTGCGTCAGACGCTACAGGCCTTTGGTTTTGATGATCATTTCATTGACTGGATTATGGCTTGTGTCCAAGGGCCCACTTTTTCTATCATTATTAATGGCAGTCTGACTGAGTTTTTTTCCTCTGTTGGACGCCGTCAGGGGTGTCCTCTCTCTTCATTTCTGTTTGTTTTGTGCGCCGATGATCTGTCTCGTGCTCTTAATCAGGTGGTTGGAGCATCTCTATTACAGCCTTATATGCCTGGGCCTCATGGACCTCCTCTAACCCACCTTCTCTTTGCTAATGACTGCATCCTGCTGAGCCCAGCTTCTGTTCAGAATGCAACCACTTGTTCTGCTATCATTCAGGCTTATTGCTGGGCATCGGGGCAACAGGTCAATTTGCATAAATCTATTCTCTGTTTCAGTCCCTCGGTCTCTCCCCACTGTCGTGCCGCTATTTTCAAATTGTTAGGGATTTCGACTGTCTCAGATCGTTTGATCTACCTCGGAACCCCTCTTTCGGGACTGCGGCCCACGCAACAGGACTTTGGGGACCTTGATCGTCGGATCTCTGCTCGGTTGGACCGGTGGCAGATTTCGGGCCTTTCTATGATGGGGCGTATCACTTTGATCCGTGCTATTCTCACATCGCTTCATATCTATCTGTTATCCAATGCTCTGATCCCGACTATCTGTCTTTGCCGGATTGAGAGACGTATTCAGGATTTTCTATGGGCATATATGCAGGGGGGTCATGGTATCCACCTATTGGCCTAGGATATGGTTTGTTTGCCTATGAGTGAGGGTGGGCTGGAGATTCAGTCCCTGGTGCTCCGTCGTGAGGCTATCATTGCAAGGCATGCTTCCAGATTCCTGTTGAACCCTCACTGTTTTTGGAGTATAGTCATGCGTGGTAGATACGGTGGTTGGACTTCGGGTTCGAAAGTCAGTATCCCTCGTGGATGTTCCTGTTTATGGCGTGCGATCTACTGGGCCGCCCCTATAGTCATGACTGATATTCATTGGATGATTGGGGATGGGATTTCAGTTGATGTCATTCATGACTCTTGGATAGCTGATCTTCCCTTATCTCGCTGGACGACTTTTATCAGCTCTGATGTAGATCCCACATTGCATGTTTCTTCTCTGATTAGCCAGGAGAGTGCTGGTTGGAATGCTCCTATGGTGCTTCGTTTATTTGGGGCTGAGCTTGCTCATCGGATTCTAGCCATGCCTCTTCCTATTTCTGCAGGGCCGGATCTTAGGCTGTGGCACCGATCCTGTCTTCCTTGTGCTCCTGCTAGGGATTTGGTGGCCCATTTCCGTTCTCCAACTTTAGGCCTTAGAGATGTTGCTTGGATATGGAGGTTGCCTGTTCACCCAAGGATTCAGCTCTTCTTGTGGAAGATTAAGTGGGATCACTTACCTACCTGTTCTCTTCTGGCTGGTCGTGGTCTCTCAATATTGCCTCTCTGTCTGATATGTGGGATGCAGGATGAATCTGTTGATCATGTTCTATTCTTATGTTCTCGTGCATCTCAAATATGGCAGCTGATCCATTTTATCCCATGGTTATTGGACGATGGACCAATCCGGCTCTCCTTTCTGCATGCTATTCGATCGCTCTCTCAGTATGGTTCATGTCCTCAGGGTGTTTTATCTGCCTACGTAGCTTATCATATTTGGTTAACAAGGAATAAGATTGTTTTTGCTGAGGAGACGGCCTCACCCCAGGCAATTATCCGCCGTGCTCTCTCACATGCCAAGGAGTACACTCGCTGTTATTTTGGTGTTCATACTGACGGACCTAGCCACTGGGACTCCCCTGCTTCTTTGGCAGCGAACCGGTCTACAGTTTTCATCTCTTGGGCATCCCCATCTCCGAGTTATGTCAAAGTGAACTTTGACGGCTCTGTCTCTGGTTGTACTGCTGGTTCTGGGTTTGTCATCCGTGGGTTGAAGGGTCAGTTACTAGCAGCTGGCGGTCATAGCTCTATTGACATTTCGGTTCCTATGGCAGAGCTACAGGCTGTATGGGATGGTATCACACATGCTGTTCGACATTTAGGCTATTGTCGACTGATTATAGAGGGTTACTCTCTTACGATTATCAGATGGATAAGACGGGATGGAGATTCTTATTCTTGTCTAAATCCTCTGATTAGAGACATTTTAGTCACTCTGCAGCCTACTAGTGCCTTTGAGATTCAGCATATATATCGGGAAGCCAATGTTGCGGCTGATTATGTTGCTTCTTCTATTGCCCGCAATCCTGGCCGGTGGATTTGGCATTTCGGGGTCCCTTGTCCTGTTATATTGCAGCAAATTTTGTACTCCGATTTTTTGGGCTTGACTCGCGCTAGAGTGGTGTGATCGCCCGTCTGTAACAAAAAAATATGTTACTATAATGCCTTCATGCTAAAAAAAATACATTAAAGAACAGAGTTATATTAAAAAGCATATTAAATGCTTCATCGATTCTTTATATTAAAGAGTGTCAAATCAGATTTGTGATTAATTTAAATTTTATAAGTTAACTTCACTTTATTCTAGTTCATGGAGTCAACATCATTTGGCCCAATTTAAGAATAAGAATTTATTTTTTTATAGTCTATTAGTACAATAGCATTAATCTGAACCAAAGATTGAAGAGATATTTTTAAATTGTAGAGCATATGAAAAGTTACCACAAAACTAAAGAATTTTTTTTATGATTTTAATTAAAAAAATTAAAAGTTTTGAGCGACTTTCACCTAAAGTTACAATAAAAGCATTATAAATATAGAGGTTCATAGTATTTACAAGGGATTTCAACTTCAAAATTAAAAATCAAGATATTTAGATATCTTAAGAAGCAATGAATCATTTAGTTAGGAGTAGCAACTATAACTTAGCATCCTTATTCTTTCTATTCTCCCAGTTTTTCCTATCTACTCCATCCTCTCTATCCTTTGTCATTTGTATCTCACTTCTATGTCATGCAGAAGTGAGAACCAAATTAGTTCAATTACTTGATTGTACCAATTTGTTGTGTATTTTATTGTTTTATAAATAATAAAAAATTATTTGGTATGCCTTGATCTTTATCTATATTTGTATCCATCAACAGTAACGCACACCGTCAAACACAGCTATCAAATTTGCAAATTTAGTTTTCTAATTATATTCAGAGACAGTCATCATAGTAATCTGCAATCCCTCTACTGCAAGCGAGGGGCAGGAATATACGAACTTCCAAAGTTAACAGATGGCCGACAGTAACACAAACTTGGTCTATAGGATGGCATAAAAAGACTCCTTCAACGATGAACCAGTTCATGAAAACCGATTAAAGCATGCATACAATGGCTAGGAATATCTAGTTTGTCGATTCCAGTCACCAAGTTGTGGTATGTTTTGAGTGTATCCTAACAAGCGGTTAACAATTACAAGGAGAAAGGATCACTTTGTTAATGCCCAAGTTTGTCATGAATCCAAAAAGATGGTGTGCCAATAGAGATGCAAACATATTGGAGACCAAACACCATAAGATTATCTCCTTTAAACAAAGAGAAATAAATGATGGGAACGACATATATCACATAAAGATATGGAGGATCAGATTACTCAAGTTAAGATATATCTCTTTTAATGTTGTTACAGAGAAAGGAGACTAAAGAATATTATGTTTTTGAATGTAGTTGTTTCAGTTCATTAATCTAACCCTTGGCAGTTTTTTTTTTTTTTTAATTCCTGTATTGCTCAACTAATTGCATTAGTGGGCAAAAAATAAGAGACTATCAGTATTGGAAAAATAAGCCAGATGAGCGCTTGTGATGTGTCCATACATACCTAATATGAGGATAGCCAATTAATGCCAAACCTGGGAGCATAGGTACCTTCCAGATTGAAAAATAGCACAAAATCATATTGAACCATCTCTGTTCATGGATGTAAACTATAGGTGTCATGATAGTAAGCAGCAGGATTTTTTCAGAGGGAGCATAGGTAACTTCCAGTTAAAAATAGCGCAAAATCATATTGAGCCACCTCTGTTAATGGATGTCAACCATAGGTGCCATGCTATTAAGCAGCAGACTTGTTCAACCTACAATATTCAGGTTTGGCTCTGTAGGACCCTTTAGCCAAAAAATTCAAGGACTGAGCTCTCAGAATAATTTGCACCCATGGGTAACAGGCCTTGGCTCTAAATCTTGTGCTTATATTCTGACTGTATCCCACCTGATACCAACTTTCAATTTATTTATAACCCATGTCACTAAATTGTTTATTTCTGGACATACAGTGCTCAGCTGCTAGGATCACTAGATGATTTGCAACTGTTAAACAAAACAGTCCCGGATCCTAAACACTGGTATCTGATCCAGCCTGGAAACAAAACAGATCCTTAGATTCCTGTACCGACTCCTGTTGCCTTTCACAATTAGTGCATCAGATATCATTTTCAACAACATTACTCCATCTGGAGGCTCCTTTACCCATTCATGATAATATAATTTCGTAAAACAATCAAATTAAGTATTCTCACTCGATTACATCAAGACAGGACATTTTCTAGTTCTGTGTTCAGTGGAATATCTTTCTGAATAGCAAACAGTATGAGGTTTATCAGAAATAAGCTTGCTAATTTTAAAAGGTTATGAAGCCTTGAAGCAATAGAGCAAATTTTCAACCAGACTCCTTATCTATAACAGGAAAACCCGAGAATGGAAGACAGCTAGAGATCAACAAAAGAAAACCCGCAGGGTTTCACCAACTTCCCATTAAAATCATCATAAAGCATGATTGCTCAAGCACTCAAAAACCAGAGCTTTTCTTTCTGAAATCTGAACAGATCATCAGAACTCCACAAGAGAAGTAGCATCCTAAACTTCGAACTTTCAAATACCTTTCGTAATGTCATTGAGCTGAAGCCAAAACATGGTTGTTGTAAATCATTTTGATATTATTAACAATGTGCAACACCAAACGCACTATTAAGGATCCTAGGTACTTCAGTAAATCTTGGATGGTATTAGTCTCATTGCTATGCATCTCCAGTTCAAGTTAATTTGAGTACAGGTCACAAATGTAGCCTGTAGGTAATGTAAAGCGGCAGACCTCCCAGCTCAGCCAGGCCTCAACAGCACTGTATATATTCTTCCCTACAAAGAGAATCTTGAAATACTTTGTAAAGAAGGATCCATAAAGTTGACATCAAGTCATTGGGACAAGGCTAGACGACTATGGTAAGATAAATAAAGGACATGCCCACTACATTCTTCATACAGTCTCAAAAACAAAGAACCGTGAATGAAACAGTGGTTTTCAGAAAGGAAAAGTTTTAGATCTACTTGGTACCTTATAAATTGAAATAAATGAACTTAAACTATTTTGAAAATTACAGACCAGCTCTTCTGTAGAGTTTGCATGACAAAGAAATAATTCACAAGACGCATAAGAACACTCCTCTTATCAAACTGAACCGTCCTCACAATCATCACATGGTGCTCTTGATTGAATTATAACCCGAGCTCCTGAAGTAAGCCTGCAAGAACAAATTGGCGCATTTTTCATCAAGAGACAGAAGAAATATCACAACCATAAAAATGTTGGGGGAGGGGTAAAGGGTGCTGTTGGAACTTAACTTTCCTCAATTTTGATCACCTTATCCTTTTCTTCTCTGAATGACTCCAACCGCATGGATGATCCTTTCACTGAGGAAGTATCAGTTATCCTTCTGCTTCCACCTTTTGATGACTGGCTATCTGCCCCAGCTGAAGAGTTCCTTGGGCGATCTGAAATAGGTGACCTCGCTGTTTCATTCTTGGACTGCTTGTTGGAGGTCATTTTAATTGAACGAGGGAGGCATTTTGATCGTGATGAATCCACTACCTTTTCCTTGTCCCTTCTGGAATCTGGTGATTTGCAGCTCGTGTTTGTTCTGGACTTATCAATATTCAGTGCTATTGTTATAAAAATCAGAAATTTTCAAACAAAGAATCAGCTGCAGAATGGAAACGAGTTGAATAAAGACAAAGCACTTGGATGAAACCTAAGATGAATATGGCAGAAATGAGAATGTTAAGATGGATGTGTAGTAATATAAGAAAAGATAAATAAGAAATAAAACCATTCGTAAAAGTAAAGATAGCTTCAATCGAAATATATTAAAGAAAGGATAACTTAAATGGTTTGGACATATGTAACGTAAACCTAGAGGTGCACCTGTGTGAGAGAGTGACTTGATGCATATAAAGCAAAAAAAAAAAAAAAAAGGTAGAGGTTGACCAAAAATCATATAAAAAGAACCGATAAAGAAAGGCTTAAAATTTTTACATCTTACAAAAATATGACTAAGAACAGAGCTGAAAGGAAAAAAAGATTCATATAGCTAGCCCCAACCAGTTTAGTATTAAAGCTTTGTTGTTATTATTGTAAGCATTTTAAAGATAATAGATAATATCTAATGACTCAAATACGGGACTTCCATTGTCCAATCTAGACTTAACCAATTTTGAATGGAGAACTATTTAAGGGAACCGAGCTAATCTTCTAAAAATTCAACGGCAAGTTGACTTCATTAACATTGAGAAGGAAAAAATTCTATCGAGCAGCATATGCCTTGATAATATATGATCTTGCAAACTTAGTGCTCCTTATTAATCAAAAAACCATCAATTCATTCAAATTATTATAGTGTAACAAGTATTTAAGATATAAACATAAGGAGACAATCAAGCAAGCATCTATCCAAGCTGTCAAAGCACCACAGGTCCCACGCCTTAGTGCCCAATGGTAAAGAATAGAAATCAGAGAGAATATAAACCATGGTGGTATTATTCCAAGCATCAGCATGATCCTGTTAGTCCAAAAGGGTGAAATGGCACCATTAGACCCAAAGAATCCTGATCTACTTCTCACGTTCTGTTGTTTTAAACATGGTATCCATTAGGAAACATGGTATCCATCCTTCCTAATGAGAAACCAGAAATTCAAAAACCCCTCAAACAAAAAACACTAGTGTTCATTATATATATTAGCTTAATGTGTGATCCTTGGAAGGGATGGGAGAACAACTTTCGTAGCATCATGTTGTCAGAGCTTGGTATCCATTAGGAGAGCTTGATCAATTTAGCAGAAATACTAATGCTACTTCACTTAAATAAGCAACACAACTGTATATAATTTTACTGGAAATAGGTCTCCAAAGATAAAAATGGCTCATACAAAAGAATCAACACATGCAAAATCCTACTTTGACAACCAATAATTTCCTCTACCATAAAAATCAATTCCATAAATGGTATCCAGAAACAGAAAACTATATGGATTTAAGGTCTAGAGTCTGAAACTTGCAACTAGTCCAAAGCAGAACTACCTAGTTCACCAGCTCCATTTCAGTATTTATTCAGATTCTACCTAGTATTTGGTGTTAGCACATATTCTAATCAACAAAGAATCAGCAGGCAACTACCCCAAGTGGAAAGACAAAAGAGAAAATATAGCATATAAAGTAAGCATGAATGTGAGCCCTCGGCTTACCTGTCTGCATTGTAGGAAGAAGATCGCTTCAAAGTAGGCACACTTTGCCCTACTTCGTCTTTGTGCTTCTTAGTTTCTATCAAGCTCCCACTGAAGTACTCCTTGTCTTCCATCCTCAATCCCATAAGCCTTGGATTCTCTGATAAGCAGTCCAGCTCTCCCAGCATCATGGAGTTTGCAAACATTGGTGATGGGAACTTCATGTGGGAGAACCTTGGCCTGTAGGTCGGAACAAGCCCGAAGCTCTGATGATCCTTAACAGAGATGGACCCACATGTGATCAGCTGCATCAGGACATTTGTGGCCCTCAGCTTCGGCCCCGTGGGGAGAAGCACTTCCTCCTCTTCGAGTATCCTAAAGCTGTTCATCTTACTAGCATCTGCTTTAATTAAAGACTCCAGTGTCTCTGTCTTCCCCCCAGAGGTGGAGGATGCACTTGACGAAGTCAGCGGCGGGGAGATCTCATCCCCACCCATCTCAGGCCCATCCTTGGGGTGCAGGCTATGGTTCCTGTGTCTCTCATCGAAGTCAAGATCCATCGAGCCATCATCAGTTGATACACCTCGAATGCAGGTATCAGGACCTCCACGGGCCCTCCTTCCACCTTTGTCATCAGTCTGGGTTGAAGCATCTGCAGCACCAATCGGCTTGTAGATCCTGTACTCCGTCGCGCCAGGGGAATCAACCTCCCATGAGGGTGGTCTTTTGGGTCCAAGTTCTGGTGATATGTTGCCAGAGGAACCTGCCTTATGAGATGAGGGAGACTGCTCATCTTCTCGAGAAGTTGGCGGCGAAGGTGGAGGCTTTGCCTCTTTAATGACAATAGCGGGAGGGGAAGAAGAAGAAGCTTCTTGGATTCTAGAAAATGTGGGGTTTTCTTGCTGTGTAGGCTTCGAGTTCTGCAATTTTGTGTTGCCATTTCCGTAATGAATCCGATCTAAACAAACAGAAGAAAAAAGAAAACAGGTTTTGGTACTCCAAATGCAGCATGTTCTTAGTTTCCTATTGCAAAAATCGATTAAAAAATAAAATAAAATCTTTTGCTAGTTTTATTTGCAAGTACCTGAAGGGGATTGATCCCATAGCTCAGAACCCTTGAGGACATACTCGTTGCCGTGAGCTGGGAGCACGAGATCATCCTCGGAGAGGTCATGCCACACAAATCCACTCTTGTAGCTCCTGCAGTACCATTCCAATGCATCAGATTGACCCACCAGTGAACAAAGACTTCAAAAAAGAAAAGATTTGTATCGGTTGGGAGTTCTCCACTACCTCTTACAAGACCACGAATACATGGCGGCCATGCCCTTTCCTCTCAGTACATTGAGACGATTAATGAAATCTGCCAAATAAACCAAGAAAGAAAGCCCCCAAATCAGAGAAACGCGGAACAAAGATTACGACTTCCTTCTTTTATTATTTCACTGACCTCTGAGGTAGAGCCTTTCGGGTGAGGCGATGGGGACTTCGATGAAATGGGGGTGCTCGAGGTGGCGGTTCCGGCAGAGGTAATACACCACCGGAATCTTCCTGTCCTGGTGTTGCTTCGGCGGCGGCGGAGGCTCTGCCCACACCCTCGACCTCTCCGGGCTCGCTTGCCCGCCGTACTTCCTCACCCGACCTTCCATTTCCCCTCCACCTCTCTTCAAATATCCAGCCTTTACCCACTGGAAGAAGATAGGTGAAGGGAACTAGTCAAAGGCAGGATTTTTATCGGAGAAAAAGGTGAGAGAGAGCAGAGGAGCACAGCAGTTGTCTGGTGGAGGGTAAAGAGAAGGAGGAGAAGCCGAGAGAAGGGAAGTAAAGGCTTCTGATAGGGTTTGCTTTGCCCTGTGAAGCGAGGTACGGTGGCGTTGGGCGGAGCAGCCAAGCATTTATTAATTGCTTCACAGAGCGGGGATCGAATGGGTTGTTCGCTTTCTACGCTACTGGTATATTTGAATAGTGCCTGTTTCTCGTGATGGCGGAGATGGAGGACACTTCGGAAACGAGGTGGCGTTAGGGAGAGAAGAGAAGCGACAGGAGCGACGGAGCATCAAACAGAAGCCACGGCCAGCGACCCCAGAGAAAGTTGGCACTTTTGTATCGGTCTAGTGGAAGCTTTCCTCTTTCCTTGTCCTGTTCCTCTGTGTGTGTGTCGCTCTCTCTCTCTCTCTCTCTCTCTCCGACCCCAAAAATGATTATTTAGAATGCAAGGTCTAATCTTTGGATTTGTAGCGTGGGATTGAAGGGGACCAGCTCTCTTTCTATATAATTTTGTCTTCATCTTTTATTTGTTTTTCTGTAGCCTGAGCATTGATGCATGTTGGCAGAAGTTTACCAGGTTTGATAAATTCTTAAACTATCCATGATTGTCTTGGCTGCAACTGCCATGGCATGAAGAAGATTGGTGTTGTTAAGCTGGGAGCTAATTAAGAAAAGCTCACAAAACATGACCAGTAATAGTTTCATCTATACTCTTCCTTTTTCATTCATGCATTCTTGTCTTGCCCATCTTCAAAATAAATTTTAGAAGAACAAAATTAATGGTACCTTATGCTCTTATATTTGGCTAGCTTGGAGTGGCTAGCGATAATTATATAAATGAGAATTTTACATCTTTATAAAAAATGATTTGATCATTGCTTATATCAGACTTATACTATGATTTTAAACTTGAAATTTTAATTTTATAACCATCTGGCTTTAAATTGGAGGGCTGGACCTCTTGACTTACGTAGAGCCAACAAGTCTATATAATATGTGAGCTATGCTTGGGTTGTTTATCAACATATGGCAAAGCTAATTATGTAATGGTTTTTTCCCACTCGGCCTTCAACCATTTAAACAGTCAGGTTGAAGTACTTTGAGGAAGAAAAGCTACGAAAAAGCCAACCCGGATCGAAGCAATACATTGGTGGGTCAAAGATGATTGAGTTGTGCCAAACCTAGACACCCCACGGGCCATGTTCCGGGGATTGTGTTGAATAAATGAAGCGATATCAATTTTGCTGTGCTCCTCGTACTTGGTTACCATCAGTAGAAAAAAAGAAAAAAAAAATCAATCAGGTCACATCGGATGCCAGCACGCAAACTGCGGATGGCGTGACTCGTGAGAGGATATTTTAGTGCGGTGGGTTTCAATGCATTAATTGAGAAGAGGTTCTACATTCGTGCGGGACAATGACATTTTGATTGACTGAAAAAGGGCGAGGAGAGGGGCCTGTAAATGGATTCACCGAAAGCGATCTCGCAGGAGCGAAAACATAATTTTCCACTTGCCAGGGGGCATGTTGCACAAATAATTATTTTATTTTATTTACTTTATTTTGCATGAGCGGCCGCTCTCGTTCTTATTTGCTGCGAAAGTTATTTTAACATTTTGGACTGAAATTTTTCTTTCATCGCATTCCACATAAGGAAAAAATAAAAAATGAAAAAAATATGGCATATAAAAAATAAAATTTAAAAAATAATAAAAAAAAGGAGAGTTAACAATCGTTGATCTCATTCAAATAATTTGTGAGTTACAAAATAGATAGCTTTTGAATTTCTTATTCCGTATAAGTATTCAAGATTAACTTAATTCACAATCAACAAATCAATATAAGGCCGAACATATGCGTGACATAAGCTCAACTTATGATTATATCTAATTTATGATTCAAATCTAATCATAAGCGATGCAATTAATTTACTGTCGATCTTAAAAGATATTTATACATTATCTTTTTATTCATATAAGTCATAAATTAGATTGCTCTAATATCACTTATAATAACCTAATATCTTATCAAAAAAATAACCAAGAAGGTTTTTTTTTAAAGCTTCTTGGCCTTATATAATTACTCAAGATCTTTATAGTACACAATAAAAATAGGAATGAACACATTTCAAAATAAGCTCTTGTGCATATCCTCCAATATTACTTACCCACCTATCATCCTACTATCATTTACCATCACCAAGGGTCCTAATGTCGGTACCCTCTTTGTCGACAGCGCAGGCGGTTTATGCAAATCGAGTAAAGTTCTACTAGCCTTTATATTGCGCAACATAAAGCACAAGTGAACTCCATTCAATTAGCACAGAATGCCGAAGCAACAACTCATCCTGTTAAAAACTTTTTAACATGTTCATTCATATATCCATCCATCATCACAATTATAGAACATTTCAACGTGTTCCAATAAAGTATTGATTCCAAACATAATTCGTAATATCACATTCACAATTGACTTTATAACCCAAAATCATTTTATATACATTATCAGAAGACCTCTATGACATACATACATACATATATATATATATATATATATATATATATATATATATATATATATATATATATATATATATATATATATATATGTGTGTATATATATATATATATACATGCCCAAAATAATTCATCTTTATACACATATCAGCTTATGACACATCACCAGGTCACCAACATATATACAAATATATGTTCAAGCCAAAATTTTATCTTATATACACATTCTACCCATAATACATCATCAAGTCACTAATATATACATCCAAATATGTAGGCCCTTACCCAAATCTACATATACATTTGTAACCAAAGACATCTCTATTTGCTTTCACAAGGAACAGATCCCAAAAGCAGCAAAAATCCTCTTCCAATCCAAGCTAAGGTGAAGACCAACCTTCTAACCTGGTAGTAAGCTTAATGATCTGGAAGTAAAAATATCAACAAAAATGGGGTGAGACCGAAGTTTCAGTAACTGAATAACCATCTAACCTTAAAAAAACTGAGAACATGAAAAACCTTTCTAATAATAACACCGTATAGCATTTATACGCCAAAGTATATATTTTATCATGCTAACAGATAAAGGCAAAACATAGCTTATTTTTTGAATAATAACATTTTTAATTGAAATATCATATACTTATCTTTTTTCACTGAAAAACTTCTCCATAATTGTATACATATGCCTTTTTGCAATGATGAAAGATAAATTATAAGTCAGCCTATGCTTGCAATAATATATCAAATTGAAACATAATATAGTTGTAGGGAGAAACAACCTCCGAGATATGCATATTTTAATAATTTGATAATAATTATCAATGCAGAAACTTAAAGATTAAATATTAATCTATCTAACATGCATCAAGATCATATCTTTGTTTGTACTATAGGATCGTTTGATCTAAATTATGCATATAAATAAAATAATCAAGATCATATCTTGATCTTCAAGGTAAGAAGTCATACTTCTTGTCTTGAAGCATGCCTTAAGATCTAGGGATCATATCACTTACCTTAAGGACAGTAGGTAAATCCTTTGTGCTCTGCAGCCGTTCAATCGTCCGACCTCTAGTATCGTCCACGCGAAGTCCCGAATGATCGGATTCCGGGAGTGCTAGCTCGGGAAAAACAACTTTGCTGATCTTGAATTCTTCCACTTGAATCTTCCTCCAAGATCCACCAAACTTTTGCTAACACCAGAATCACACCAGGATTTTCTGTTCTAACTCTTTAGAATTTCAATCCATAACATGATCATTTGTTGTTCTTTAATCTGGTGAAGAATGTCCTCTGATTTATAGGCTCAATTCAGCCTTCAGCCATTGAATTCTAACACTTAAAATTCTGTCGTTCGGTGAAAACCAAAGAGACGCAACGTTTGGTTAATTCCGACGTTCGGTGAAAACCTGTGAATTCTAACACTTAGAATTCCAATGTCTTGTTAATTCCGATGAAAACCAAAGAGATGTGAATTCTAACATTCCATCGTTGGTTAATTCAAAGAGGTACATTAATTCATGAATTCTAACACTTAGAATTTCAACGAAAATGGTTTGAGAAGATTAAATTATATATTAAATTCTACATGAGAATTTAATCAAGTTATCTCATCATGTGAGATCCTTATGCGAGGGGTTTGGGTTGGTTTTGGTTTAAGCTGATTTGAATTTATTGGACTGAACCTACATAGATCATGTCCTAAGCCCAAATCAAATTTGGCTAGTCCTGAATCTATTTAAATCCAAATCAAGTCTAATTTCAAATCAATATTTGAAATTGATTAGTCCTTCTAATAGACTTAAACCAAATTGAATCTTATTCACTTGTACTTAACCCAATTGAGATAATTCAATCAATCAAATTGATTAATTAAATCATATACGATTCTCAATCGTTGATCAGCAAATAGATCATCCTAGGAAACTTCTATGCGTGTGACTCTCTAGGTTCGAACCTAAGCCGGTAGCATAGGAACAACTTTCTATACTAATCGATGTGCCCATCTAGCAATGGAACCCGACGTCCGGATAGGTCGAAGAGTTGCCGAGCAAACTCCAAGAACCCTAAGAAATAGTTACCGTATAATTCATCCTCTTGACCACAAATGCTAAGGATGGCTTAAGAGCCTGTCAACTCTAAACAGCAAATCCATAAAGTGATTTCAACTTTAGTGATCATGTGACTTTCACATGAAGTGCCTTGGCCAAGGTCTTGCTAAATTGAAACACAAGCATTTCTCCTTTTAACGGGATAGGTCAAATTCATCTTGATCCACAACTGACTACCACAAGTACTTGACTGCACCCAGTAACCTTTCGTAGCTGGATTAGAAATCCAGGTGGTCCGGCACCTAAGTACAATGAGTTGCTTGCAAGTCCCCTGGTTGTGATCTTCAGGTCTGAAGGATACTTATACCCATATCTTCTCGGATTAACTCTTGACAGCAGAGTATCCAGAAATGAGTCACGTTCGGTGAAATGTACTCCTACACTTTCACCTGTATGTCATACCAGTGTCTCTACACTCCTTGGTTAAGAGGATAACCAACAAATATGATATACAACGTCCTATAATTGATAGTACTATGGCCCTGTCATAGTATATCATTTGGTCGCGAACTCTTTTAAGGACCTTCAAAGATAAATCCTCCTTTATCGTGAAGAAGATCCTGAGGGCTTCATTACTATTAGGAGTTTTAAGAAGATGTTCTTGTAATGAATAAACTGCCAAATAACTTTTATTAATATATCAATTTATATGTAATTTACATTAGCACAATCATCAAATGATTGGCTTTAGGATACAATTCCCAACAAACTCCCACTTAGCCTAAAGCCACTCATTACAGTATCTAATACCCATCTTCAACTTATAGTGTCAAACTCCTTGATGCTGAGTGCTTTAGTAAATGGGTCACCTAGGTTTTCCTTTCCATCAATCTTCTGAAGATTTATGTCACCTCGTCTACAATCTCTCGAATAAGATGAAACCGCGCAGTATGTGCTTGGTGCGCTGATGTGCTCGTGGTTCCTTTGCTTGAGCTATGGCACCAGTGCTGTCACTGTACAACAGGACTGGTCCATCTATGGAAGGTGTCACTCCAAGCTCAGAGATGAACTTTGCAGCCACACAGCTTCTTTTGCAGCATCTGATGCAGCGATGTACTCTGCCTCGCACACTGAATCTGCCACTGTATGTTGCTTGGAACTTTTCAGCAAACAGCTCCACCATTCAGGATAACACGAAACCCGATACACTTTTGCTATCATCATGATCTGATTGGAAACTGGAATCAGTATATCCAACAAGTTTCAAATCAGACTCTCCATAGACTAACCACTGGTCCTTAGTATTTCTCAAATACTTAAGGATTGTCTTAACAACTTGCCAGTGTTTTTCTCCTGGATCAGATTGGTATCTACTCACTACTCCTAGTGAGTATGCCATCTGGTCTTGTACATGTCATGGTGTACATAATCGATCCCACTGCCGAAGCATATGGAATTCGACTCATACGTTCTCTTTCATTAGGAGTTGTCGGACAATCCTTCTTAGAAAGATGAATTCCATGGCCTATCGGAAGATAGCCTTTCTTGGAATTCTCCATGCTAAACCTCTTTAGCACGGTGTCAATGTACGTAGATTGGGATAAACCAAGCATCCTCTTAGATCTATCTCTATAGATCTTCATCCCTAGGATGTATGATGCTTCTCCCAGATCTTTCATGGAGAATTGTGATGATAACCATGTCTTTATTCCTTGTAATGCAGGGATATCATTCCGATTAAGAGAATATCATCCACATATAATACAAGAAATACAATAACAGAATCGTTAGCCCATTTATAAATGCAAGGTTCTTCTTTATTCTTAATAAAGCCATAAGATTTGATCACTTTATCAAATCGTATGTTCCAACTCCTAGATGCTTGCTTAAGTCCATAAATAGACTTCTGTAGCCTGCACACTTTAGACTCGTCTTCAGATATAAAACCTTCAGGCTGTATCATATACACCTGTTCTTCTAAATCACCATTTAGAAAAGCGGTTTTAACATCCATCTGCCAAATCTCATAATCGAAGTGTGCTGCTATAGCTAGCATAATCCGAATGGATTTCAGCATTGCCACAGGAGAAAACGTTTCGTCATAGTCAATACCATAACGTTGACGATACCCCTTGGCAACCAGACGTGCTTTATAGGTCTCTACCTTTCCGTCTGCGCCTCTTTTCCTCTTGAAAACCCACTTACACCCTATGGGTTTTATCCCTTCGGTGGGTCAACTAATGTCCATACATTATTGTCCTTCATGGAATCAAGTTGGATTTCATGGCATCAAGCCATTTATTAGAGTCAGTCCTTTGCATAGCATCCATATAGGTGATCGGATCCTCGTTGTTCTCATCGAGTTCAACAGGATCATCGTTCTGGACCAAGAAACCTAAGTATCTGTCCGGTTGATGTGGTACTCTACCAGATCGCCTTAATGGTGCATCTAAAATGGGTTTTGAGTTTGATCTAATCAACTCAGATTCTAAGGGTTCACTGGTTTGTGTTGTTCCTTCTACTTGATGAACTTCCTCAAGTTCAACATTAGAGCTATTTGTTCCTTCATAAGGAACTCCTTTTCAAGAAAAACTGCTCTATTACTAATGAACAACTTTTGTTCTTCAGTATTGTAGAAGTAATATCCTTTGGTTTCTTTCGGATAGCCGATAAAAAAATATTTGTCAGATTTGGGTTCAAGTTTGTCTGATTTTGCACGTTTCACATAAGCCGGACACCCCCAGACTCTCAGATAGGTGATAACCGGTTTATGTCCATACCACATCTCATGTGGAGTTTTAGAAACAGACTTACTTGGAACCTTATTAAGAATATGACAAGCTGATTCTAATGCATATCCCCAAAATGATATTGGCAAGCTTGCAAAACCCATCATGGACCGAACCATGTCTAACAGAGTTCGATTCCTTCTTTCCGACACACCGTTATGCGGTGTTCCTGAGGAGTCCATTGGGAGAGAATCTCATTCTCCCTTAAATATGTCACAAATTCATTGGAAAGGTATTCGCCTCCTCGATCTGATCGAAGGGTCTTAATACATTTTCCTGTTTGTTTTTCTACTTCTTTATGATATAGTTTGAACATTTCAAACGACTTCAGATTTATGTCTCATAAGATAGACATAACCGAACCTAGAAAGGTCGTCTGTAAAAGTAATGAAGTAGTAATATCCACCTTTGGCACAAGTGCTCATTGGTCCACATACATCAGTATGTACTAGACCCAATAGCTCTTTGGCTCTTTCACCTTTTTCAGTAAAAGATGACTTGGTCATTTTACCAAGAAGACATGATTCACAGGTAGTTAATGATTCACAATCATCAACTCGAAGGATGCCCTCCTGAGTTAACCTGTTTAATCTGTTCTTGTTGATATGACCCAGCCGATGGTGCCAAAGATAAATATCTGTGACATCAGTTGTTCTAGGGCGCTTACTTGATTTGTACACTACATTCACAGGCTGTGATAATATATAAATGCCATTAGATAAATGCCCAGTCATTACAGTGACTCCATTCATAATGATATTCAAAGTAACATCCTTTATTGAAATTTCATAATGACTTTTGGCCAGAAGGCCTACAGAAATTACGTTCAATAAGAACGTTGGGCAAAAATGACAATCATTTAGTATAATGACATTTCTATTGAAAACTATTTCAGAACTCCTAATGCCAGAACTGGAACTAATCTTCCATCGCCGACATTAAGGAATCTTTCATTGTCCTCAAATCTTCTGGTGACCTGTAGTCCCTGCAATGAATTGCAAATGTTAAAAGGACTCCCGGTATCCAATACCCAGGTCTGATTATCATATACAGAAAAATTACAAGGTGTTATCATATAAATACCTTGTTGAGCAACATCTTGCCCCTTTTTCTTCTTTGGCCTGTTTTGATCAAGTGTGGCAATGTAAAGAGGACAGTTCCTCTTCCAGTGCCCTTGCATCTTGCAGTGAAAGCATTCAGCTTGACTTTTATCAACTTTCTTCTTCTGCATCTGACCCCTTATAGATGTCCTAGCATGTTGCACCTTTTTCTTATTCTTTTTCTTCTTCCCTTTCCCAAAGGGTTTACGCCCTACCTTAGATCCTTCAACCACATTAACCAAACCCTTAGAGAGCTGGTTATCCTTCTCAAAGTTCTGTAACAACCCCAACAAACCGTGGTAGTTGACTGCAGGCTTTGTCATTCGAAAATGAGTAAGGAAAGGTCGGAAGGATGGAGGCAAGGAATTCAGGATCGCATCTTTTTCCAACTGCTCATGTAGGGGAAAGCCGAGCTTGCTTAGGAGTTCTATCTTCTCGATCATGTACAATACATGATCAGTGACAGGAGATCCATCCTCATTCGAGCATTAAAAATAGCACAACTAGTCTTGTGCCTTTCAACATCGTCGGTGTGCCGAAAGATTCATTCAATGCTTGAATGATTTCTTCCGGCTGAGCATTCTCGAACCGGCGACCGAATTCATCGTTCATTGCTGCTAGCATGATGCAACGCACGCTAGTTCTATCATTGAGCCACTTCTGATAAGTGTCTCTCTTAGAACTTTGAGTGTTTGCATTAGGTATCTCTGGTGCAGGATTATTCAGAATATATAGAATCCTCTCATGCTCAAGGACGATCTTAAGTTTTCTAAACCAGCTATTGAAATTTTAAACCATTCAACTTGTCACTATCCAATAGGGACCTTAATGATAAATTAGTGGCCATTTTCTGCATAAGAAAAAACTAAAGTTTATTAGTATATAAATTGATTCAGTCTAAAGACTTGGACTTTAGTCTAAAGATTCTTCCACTATTTTGTTCAAATTGGCAGCCTCTACACCCCAATTCGAAGAATTATTCTTAATTCTTTAGTGGGCACTAAGATCTACATAGACTACATACAGGCCCAAGTGAAGCTTGGCCAACACATATGCATCTAAGAGTAGGTTCAAAACTAATTGTTTCCCCAAACAATTCTTAGTGTTCAGTTTTGCCCCATGTTCCTCTTCAGCAGGCATGGAGTGCCTCCACTGAAAGTTCTGGTTAGGTCCAATCATTAAATAATATAATCAGTGCAATCTATCTATAGACAACCAAGCCCGAGTGAAGCTCGGCCCACCTGACTGTTTATTTAATAGTTACGCTAACTTATCATATAATGAATGATAATTCCGATGGTTGACAAGCACAAGGCATGGAGTGCCTCCAATGATTATCAAGACATCGAACTCATTATCACCCACCTTAATGGGAGGCTATGATCTAGTTATCATATAACTATTTTATTTTAAGGACGTAATAATTTTAAAGGATTTAATAATCTGAAGATAAATTAACTAATCAAGTTCTCCCACTGAATCTATGAAGTCAGTAGAATGAGACAAGATTATGTCTGGTTAAGTGGCACCTAAATCAGTCAGACTGATTTCTTTACAGGCATGGGTCAACCCGAATCAGGTAAATGATCTTAATCATAAATGGTCACCATGATGACCAGGTAAGTGAGACCGATGGAAGGGATATGCCATTAACTTGTTAAAGATGCATCAGTACGAGTAGCTCCCAATTAAAACCATTCGATCGTTGATCCTAGAGCAACTTGCCAACTTACCTTGACATCATATGGTTAACCAATTTTGATTTGACCATCTAACAGATTCATGCTCAACCACAGAGCCTAATCTACTTCCATTTGGTTTAATCAAAGACAAGGGCATGATCAACTACAACTATTGTTTGATTTAGAGCATCCTTAACCTAATCTAATCAATTTAGATTTGATCAAATACTCGTATAATCCATTGATTTAAACCTTAGGATCTAACCCTTTATGGACCTGATTTAGCTAACTCATAAGGTTAAATATATTTCATGTCATATATTTTGAATCATGCATCATTGCATTATTCAACTACTCATAATTCCTATATTTAGATCATATCTAAAAAGATTATGAATAAATATTGACATTCAAATAAAACTCTTATAAATATTTGTATGTTTCATAACATAGACAACAAGCCATCATATCTCATATCTATGTTTTTATACGAAACATGCAAATATCATGCTTTTATACAACATCAATATATCAAATATAAAACATCTTTTGAGAGTGTGTGTAATCTGTGTTTTGATGCCAAAGATTCATTTAAATTATCTTTTGACTAAGCATCAATAATAAAAGAACCATAATGGCATGGCAATATGTCACATAATACCTCATTGAATGGGTAATTTGGATTTTTAATCCATATGTGATCGAATAGCCTGGTGATCCATTTTAGCTTTGATTATAAAATTAATAGGAGCATTAATTTATATGCAATAAATTAGATCAAGATGAAACCTGGCTCTGATACCATTTGTAAGGAGAAACAACCTCTAAGGCATTCATATTTTAATAATTTGATAACAATTATCAATGCGAAAACTTAAAGATTAAATATTAATCTATCTAGCATGCATCAAGATCATATCTTTGCCTTGTACTATAGGATCATTTGATATAATGCATATAAATAAAATAATCAAGATCATATCTTGATCTTCAAGGTAAGAAGTCATACTTCTTGTCTGGAAGCATGCCTTAAGATCTAGGGATCATATCACTTACCTTAAGGACAGTAGGTAAATCCTTTGTGCTTTGTAGCTGTTCAATCGTCCAGCCTCTAGTATCATCCACGCGAAGTCCCCAAATGATTGGATTTCCGGAAGTGCTAGCTCACGAAAAAATAACTTTGCTGATCTTGAATCCTTCCACTTGAATCTTTCTCCAAGATCCATCAAACTTTTGCTAACACCAGAATCACACTAGGATATTCTGTTCTAACTCTTTAGAATTTCAATCCATAACATGATCGTTTGTTGTTCTTTAATCTGGTGAAGAATGTCCTCTGATTTATAGGCTTAATTCAGCCTTCAGCCTATTGAATTATAACACTTAAAACTCTGCCGTTCGGTGAAAACCAAGAGATGCAACGTTTAGTTAATTCCGATGTTCTATGAAAACCTGTGAATTCTAACACTTAGAATTCCAACGTCTTGTTAATTCCGATGTTCGGTGAAAACCAAAGAGATGTGAATTCTAACACTTAGAATTCCTCGTTGGTTAATTCAAAGAGATACATTAATTCCATATGAATTCTAACACTTAGAATTCCAACAGAAACTGTTTGGAGAAGATTAAATTAATATATTAAATTCTACATGAGAATTTAATCAAGTTATCTCATCATGTGAGATCCTTATGCGAGGGGTTTGGGTTCGGGTTTTGGTTTAAACTGATTTGAATTTATTGGACTGAACCTACATAGATCATGGTCCTAGCCCAAATCAAATTTGTCTAGTCTTGAATCTATTTAAATCCAAATCAAGTCTAATTTCAAATCAATGTTTGAAATTGATTAGTCCTTCTAATAGACTTATACTAAATTGAATCTTATTCACTTGTACTTAACCCAATTAAGATAATTCAATCAATCAAATTGATTAATTAAATAATATACGATTCTCAATCGTTGATTAGCAAATAGATCATCCTAGGAAACTTCTATGCGTATGACTCTTTAGGTTTGAACCTAAACCGGTAGCATAGAAACAACTTTCTATACTAATCGATGTGCCCATCTAGCAATGGAACCCAACGTCCGGATAGGTCGAAGAGTTTCCGAGCAAACTCCAAGAACCCTAAGAAACAGTTACCGTATAATTCATCCTTTTGACCATAAATGCTAAGGATGGCTTAAGAGCCTGCCAACTCTAAACAACAAATCCATAAAGTGATTTCAACTTTAGTGATCATGTGACCTTCACATGAAGTGCCTTGGCCAAGGTCTTGCTAAATTGAAACACAAGCATTTCTTCTTTTAACAAGATAGGTTAAATTCCATCTTAATCCACAACTGACTATCACAAGTACTTGACTACACCCAGTAACCTTTTGTAGCTGGATTAGAAATCCAGGTGGTCCAGCATCTAAGTACAATGAGTTGCTTGCAAGTCACCGGTTGTGATCTCAGGTCTTAAGGATACTTATACCCATATCTTCTCGGATTAACTCTTGACAACAGAGTATTCGAAAATGAGTCACGTTTGATGAAATGTACTCCTACACTTTCACCTGTATATCATATCAGTGTCTCAACACTCCTTGGTTAAGAGGACAACCAACAAATATGATATACAACGTCCTATAATTGATAGTACTATGGCCTTGTCATAGTATATCATTTGGTCGTGAACTCTTTTGAGGACCTTCAAAGATAAATCCTCCTTTATCGTGAAAGAAGATCCCGAGGGCTTCATTACTATTATGAGTTTTAAGAAGATGTTCTTGTAATAAATAAACTGTCAAATAACTTTTATTAATATCAATTTATATATAATTTACATTAGTACAATCATCAAATGATTGGCTTTAGGATACAATTCCCAACAATAGTATCAATCATTTTCTTTTGAAACATAAACCATGCATATGACTTTGTATTATAAAACATGAAATCTTTCTTTTTCAGTAGCCCATCCTTTATACATTTGCCTTTAATCCCTACTAGGATGTACATTGCTCACTGGCCTTTCTTTTAAAATATCATTGCATGCTTTTCAAAAGCTGCCCATTGGTATGTCTTTTTCAAATTCAAATGGAAGTTTTTCAAATTTTATGATGCTGGGCTGTGTGTGTATGCCTCCAAGGTACCACCCTACAGTCGTCCTCATGTAGGTGCACTCTCATCAAGTATGTGTCTAACTAAATTTTTGTACTTTAGCGGCATCCCTCACTACTCATGCGGGTCTCCTGCGATGCCTTGTCCCTTGACCCTGGGACCTAGGATTTTCTCTTTGCCCCATCGGGCTACATAGTAACCAGCTCAATTGAGCTATGATTCTTTGCCCTCATGGGATGCTTGCAACTTGCTCCTTTTGGCCTGGTCTAGCGTGCAGTCACCTAGTCACCTTTGACCTCCGGGATCATCGTACAATCGAGTTGCAAAAAGGTGCTGCTATATCTGTAGTATGCAATGTTCATGCTATGCGGTACACACTACAAGGTGATCAGTCCCATAGCTATCCGATGTTGAATGCTACATGCTTTGAAATATGTATTCCTTGTTCAATAACATTTCCATGCATATATGCCATGAATGCAGCTGAAACATATATTTTTTCTTTGAAACACATGCTTTTCATTTGTACACATATTATACTTCAAAAACATGCTTTTCATAAAATTCATCAGGCATTTTGTTCTCATTACCATATTTTCAAACCTCGGTTCAACACTATACTTTATACACTGTAACATATCAGTCTAAATTTGATCCACATAGCATTTCAAAATCCCCATATACAAATTCAAAACAATAGCAAAGCTAGATAAGGAATCCACTCACCTGATGCTATCATGCTAGAAAATCAGCTAATTCTCCTATTTCGGTTCTCTAGGACCAGCCTCTTGTCCTATTTTAACATACATGCATCATTAGGACAATAACACGAAAGATTTCATGGAACTCTACATGAAAATGCTATGATCTCTAACCTAACATGATTTTCTTCCATCCTTTATGATTCTCCAAAATATATTTTAACATGCTACATATGTAAAGTACAAGATTCTATAGCTATTCCTAAGCTTAGAGAGAACGTGCTTACCTCAAAAGCAAGAAAATACCCTTTCTTCTTCTTCCTCTCCTCCTTTCTCTTTCTCTTCCTTCCTTCCTTTTCTTTTCTTTTCCCCTTATGCCGAGCTCTCAGTTTTTCTTCTGATTCCCCTCTCTCTTTTTTCACTGATCCCCCTCCTCTTTATACAGGGTCAACCACTCACGTTGGACGACTAACTTTATTGTTGGGCGCCCAACGGGCCACCTAATACATCCGTTGGGCGCACAACAAAAAGTTGGGCGCCCTAGTTGGGCACCCAACCAGCCACCCGACCATTCTTTTGGGCTCCCAACTTTTTTGTTGGGCGCCCAACTAGCCACCCAAAACCTATTGTCAGGCACCCAATTGGGCACCTAACCCCTGGTTTATACCCCACAGTGGCTCGGCTCATTGATACGCGGAGATTCAATTTTTTTCGAAAATTTTTAAGGCCCTCAAGCTTTCCAAAAATCTCAAAAAATTTATATAAGACCTTTATGCATTCAAACTCTCATCCCAAATCATTTACATCACATAACTTTTTCTCTAGCCTTATTAGTGACCAACAACTTATAAAATCATTAGAATATTACAATACTATACAAATATCATTTACATTGAATTATTTTCTAACAATTTATAGAAAGCAAAAATGTTAGGATGTTACACCTGACATCATCCAGCACTATTGATGCTTCTCTCCTTTCTATCACCATTATTGATATCTATTATTGCTTATCATGGTATATTACTATATATCATTATTCAAAATCTTCATCGTCACTTGACACTGCTATTGGTCTCCACTGTATAGCCATCACTACTAATGATCTCTATCATCAAACACTATTATCAATATAAAATCGCTATTATTATCTATTTTCAACGATCTCCACTGCTAATCATAACTACTAACAATCTGTACTAAACTACACCATTGACCACGATCTTCATCGCCACCTATCACAAAGAATCATCTTTACTATCATTTATCATTATTAACGATCATCTAAGATCATCTATAATTTATGGCAATCTTTACTATCCACTATTATTATTGATTTTTATCACCATATATTGTCACCCAAGATCTCCCTCCAACATCAATATTGTCAATGACACCCATCAATCCTCATAACCAATGAATCCACAACTATCCTCCGCTACTAACAATCTATACCATTGCCCACAATTATCATAGTAAAGAGTGGATG
>UESW01003495.1:48946-69446 GCA_900491605.1 Calamus simplicifolius
GTCTAGTGTAACAGAATTTCAAACGATGAATCATATCGAGGCATGACCTAGGATCTGCAATAACAGCCTAGGACCTAGGCAGTCATCGGATCTCGGGCCATCAGAGAGCTTCTCCCAGCCGTCAATCTCAACGGACAAGATACGGATCTCACCGGCTCACAACAGCTTGATTTGAATCATCTCCGTATCCCAACAACCTTCGAACCTTCCAGAAGGCGCTCAAGATTCAGGTGATTGCTTAAAATAAGACACACCCAGATTCTCTGAGGTACGCGCAAGCTTCCGTATACAACTCCTGGCTCGTCCCAGCATCACTCTCTCTCTCTTTCACTACTCCCCCTTCTCCTTTCCGTCATTGGCGCTTTGCACGAGCTCCCGATAGGCTACCCTTGGACGGACTCCCTAGAGAGAGCCTTCTCCTCATTTTTGTTGATTGTTGATCCTCACTGATTTGAGCGTCGGAGGGTCTTCCGCGGAGGGCCACCCCAACGCCTCTCGCGTGAGGACTTCTTTGCAGGTCCATCCAGAAGAAAGTCTGATCAGGAGACCGATCGCATTTGAGTCAGAGGACAGATTTCGACGGCAACCGATACTGTAAAAAATAAAAACATATTATTTTTATAATAAGCCCTTTATAGTTTATACCATTCAGGCGTTGTTGGAATGTAAAGCGAAAATGTATGTACGGACATGACAGATTGAAAGTCAAACGAGGCTGATTTTAAAACATTCCCATATTTTTAAATTTCTTTCAAATATTATTTAAGATTCCATGATCGCTCTACCATAGATTAGTCACTGGCCTTCATTACATGTTTTCATATATATATATATATATATATATGAATATCTGCCTAAAAATAATAATAATAAAAATCTCGTTCCCTTTTACTATGCGTTTGTCTTCATTCAAATAAAACAATCCATAATCAGAGGAACAGAAGAAGCACATGAATTTGAATGGAAATATCACCTCTCGATGAATAATATAACAGTCATGCGCTGAATACATCAACTCATAGTTTGGTGCGACCATCAATTGTTTCATTTCTTTTTCTTTTTTCTTTTTTTTTTTTTTTTTGGTAAGCATGATGGTGGAAGCATGGAACCATCTGGACCAAAGGTCTGAAAAATAATCATGCCCAGATTCCAACCCCCATATCTCTTTCCAGTCCACGCGCAGGGATGCAGCGCATGCCGAGGCAGCAGTCTATTCCACTATTCTCCATCGTAGTTAAAAGTGACTTTTTTTTTTTATCAGCGTAGAGGGGAACACCAGTTCAGTTCTCATCAGCTAAATTTAGTCACCCACCCACGTGAAACAACTTCAGAATCCTGAGTCCGTGGCTGTCAACGGCACGGCCTGCATTGACTTCGTTGTTTAAAGGAAAGGCATTAAGTTATTCTCTCAACTGTCCTCAAATAAACTTACCCTTGTAATCTTGTTATAGTTTATGGCGACTTGCCCGGTTCTAGCCAAGAAGGACTTTAAGCTACTGTTTGCTTTCTTTAAATTTAATTTCATCGAATCAAGTCGATCAACCGCCCTTTGACCTTAGGCGTGAAAATCTATAGCTAAATCATGATGGCACCTCCCTCTTTTCCAGGTTTGACCAAATTGCTTGCATGCTTACTTTCTGCACGGATGACAGAGGCGATCCTCGCTACGTTTCCTCTCACGAATCTCAACGGACTGCCAGCCGAGGGATGGCTGGCGTGGCGTCTAATAACTGTGAGACCTTTCCCCCGATGGCTGTGGGGCAAAAAGCCAGCTCTCAGAGCTTTTGAAAGGATTGGGACTTAAAGCTTAGGAGGGCGCCAACTTTTTAAAAACGAAAAGAAGCGGCTCCCGCGGATCTACGCTGGATCTGGCCTTTGCGGAACCTTTTCCGGCGTTTGAGCTTGGGCACCGCGTTGGAGGACGGACCATGAGGCCATGATTTTGGCCGCAGGGAATTTAAGAGAAGTCGTACACGTGCTAGGGATTAAAAACTTCAGTTCGTTTTAATTTAAAGGCATCATCCCATTCCACAATAATTTGGTACGGATCCAGCAAAACCATTATATAAATGTTATAGAGCAATGATCATCAGTTAGTTATTGTTGTACAAATATAATAGACATAAAGCTTGCAACACGAATTTTCTTAGCACCATCATAAATAAAAGCTATTATTTGCCAAGTCTTGCATTTGACCATATTATTTTAAATAAAATTTAATTATAATAACATTGCAACCAAAAAATAAAAAATAAACTCAAGTATGTTGCTCATCATGGGATGAATGAACTATTCTTAACTTGAATGAAAATCTGTAAAATATATCTCTAATGAAAAGGAACACGCTATATTTGGTTGTTATTTTAATATTTGTATAATTATACACCCATATTAGACCGTGGATAAAAAAGAGAGAGCTTTTGGTTTATAGATTGAAAAATTTTATCTACCATCATATATCAGGTATACAAGTATTAAATTTTAAATATTTAAACATGTAAAATATTTATTTTTAGTTGCACAAAATCTGACCACAAAATTGCATATCTTGTATTAACAGATTTGGTTGATAACTAAATTATCAAAGTTTAACTAAAAAAATTGTTAAAGTTCTAAAAGCATCTTTTTTTAAAAAAATTAAAAAGAAACCCAAGTAAAGCAATATTTTCAAATATAATAGTTATATATTGCATAAAATATATAGTAATTAATTATATTATTTTTAAACAATATAATAAATTATTATTATAATATCATATGAAAATATAATTAATACACAATAATAAAATATATTACAAATATATGACATAATTATTAAACTATATAATATAAAATTATATAATATCATATTTAATATAAATAATTATTAAAAATATATTCTTACAGTTTATTTTTAAAATAGTATATATAATATTATAATTAAATAATTAAAAAATATTAAATATTCAATATATCAATAATAATATAAATAAAATTACTTTGAAATATAATTATTATATATAATTTAATATATATATTATTTACATTTATATATAATAAAATTAATTAAAATTTAGCCTAACATATTACATTATAACTTGAAATATTAACTATATATTCATTTCATAACATTATATATATATATATATATATATATTTATTTATTTATTTATTATAGCTATATAAAATTTAGTTGATCACTTAAAAAGAGCTTTTTTTAATTATGGGAATTTGAGTATTAAATTTTTATTAGATTGTAATCTCATGGAACCACATTTTTTATGGCAATTATATTGCTATGTTTTGTAATAACACGATCTACATAAATAAATTAAATGCCTAGATGGTCACCTAGATTGTTGAACCAAATTAAGAATTCTAAAACAATTCTATTTTACGATTTCTAATGAGGCCAGTTGACCCCATGAATACAAAAATTTTGGACGGCCTCCAGCGCCGGCCTCCAGTGCCAGCCGCCAGCGCCGGCCTCCAGTGCCGACCTCCAGCATCGGCCGCCAGCGATGGCCTCCAGCGTCGGCTGCCAGCGACGGCCTCCAGCGCTGGCCAATGGCCGACAGACTCCAGTGCCAGCCGCCAGCATCGGCCTCCAGCGATGGCCTCCAGCGTCGACCTCCAGCGCCGGCCTCCAGCGTCAGCCTCCAGCGCCGGTCTCCAACGTCGGCCGCCAGCAACGGCCTCCAGCGTCGGCCTCCAGCGCCGGCCTCCAGCGTCGGCCTCCAGCGCTGGCCAAAGGCCGACACCAAAGACCGACGGCCCCAAAGGCCGACACCTTCAAAGTAGGCGGCCCCACATCATCCCAGGCGGCCCTCGACCTCTCCAAGCCAGCAGCCCCGGCGCATTCCCAGATCAGCCCTAGCGTGGCCCTATCAGTTCAGGGCACCATCTCTGACGTGCGCCGCCTGACACCGCCAGATCCAACAACTTACCGGTAACGTCGTTGATGGGACAGAACCTACCTACCCAACAACTGACGGGACTTAACCCACCAACCAGCTCAGATTCACGCAATGGCTCAGCAGACATTCTGACTTCACGAAAACCCATGTGACGTGCCAGCATCAACCCCTATAAAAGGGTAAATCACGTCGAGAACCAGGTAACGCAAGTTTACGCATTTGATGCCCTAACTCTCAGAAGAACAATCCAATTCTTCCGAGATCTCTCCTCCTCAAGAGCTCTCTCGAGCTCCTTCTCTGCTGTGACCTCAGTCACTAACTAGGGCGTCGAAGGGTCCCACCGGAGAACCCTCTCCGATCTGGGACTTCTTTGTAGGTAACCCGGTGAAGAAGGAGAGCCTCCGTTCCCGACGTCCAGGAGAGGTGATCGAGCGTCATCAGATTGGCGCGCCAGGTAGGGGGATAAGAAAAAGTAGCAAACGATCTCCCGAAGCTACATCCTTCATCCCCTCTCTTCTTCCATAGCCATGGTGGTGACGCGAGCTCAGGATGCCTCCGTCAGCTGTCTGGCGGGGCTCATCCCACCAACTAGGCAGCAGGAGGCCGATCCCCCTGCTACTAACCCTCCGGTTGCCGGCCCGCCGCCAGACGCCGCTCCAAACAGCGGAGCGGCTGGCAACCCTCTCCCAGCAAGTTCAGAATCTCACTGCCATGGTCCACGGGCTCCAGCAGCAGCAGTCTGTGGCCACCCAGCACCAGACCGCTCCCCCCACCAGTCAGCAGTCGGCGAGGGGAGGCTCCCCCCGGCGGGGACCAGCGACGTCAAGCTTCCCCCAGGAAGCCTCGGCGCGAGCCCTCCAAGCGGCCACGGTCCCCTGACCACTGCCCCAGCGAGTTTCCTCCCAAGCCACATCATCATGAGGAACCCAGACGGAAGTCCCAACTTCTGTTTCCATCTCCTTCTGCCTCTTCTTCTTCTTCTTCCTCCGAGCCATCTCGGAGGCCCCGACGATCAACCGCCAGGCGGAGGAACGCCTGGAGGAGTACAACCGCGCCTCAACGAGCTCGCCAGGAAGATCAACCATCAGCCGGAGGAAGAGTTCGACACTCATCCTCCTTACACCCGCCGCATACTGGAGGAACCGGTTCCCTCCAGGTTCCGCTTCCCCCAGGTGGACCCGTACGATGGTACGACCGACCCCCTCGACCACCTCGAGAGCTACAAGGCCATGATGCAAGTCCAGGGCGCCTCAGATGCCCTTCTCTGCAAGGCCTTCCCTGCAACTCTGCGGAAGGCCGCCCATGCGTGGCATTCACGCCTGTCCTCCCACAGCATAGACTCCTTCCGGGAGCTGGAGAGGGCATTTTTGGCCCACTTCGATGCCTGCCGCCGGATCCCAAGGGTGGTGGATAGCCTCTTCTCCATCCGCCAGAAGGAAGGAGAGTCCCTGTGAGACTTCGTGTCCCGATTCAAACCGCCGCCCTCAAGGTCTACCATCTCGATGATGCGGTGGCCACCCTGGCGCTGAAGCGGGGACTCCTTCCGTCCCGCTTCACCTTCTCCCTGGATAAGAAGCCCCCGGGCTCTTACTCCGACCTCCTCCTCCGGGCCCAGAAGTACATCCGGGCGGACAAAGCCGACCTCACCCGTCGGGAGTCTTCGAAGAGCTCCCCATTGTGATATGGGCTTACCATACAACGCCCAGAGCCCCGACGGGCGAAACTCCTTTCAGCCTCTCCTTCGATCCGAGGCCGTCATCCCCGTCGAGATCGGGTTGCCCAGTCCACGTGTGGAGTCCTTCAGTGAGGAAGGCAACTCCACGCTGATTCGGGCCAACCTAGACTTCATCGACTAGGCGCATGATAGAGCGAGACTGCGCATGGCGACCTTTCGCCAGCGAGCGGCCAAGTACTACAACGCCCGGGTTCATCCCAAGGTTTTTCATCGCGGAGACTTGGTGCTACGAAAGGCCAAGGTATCAAAGCCTACCGAGAGGGGAAGCTATCCCCCAACTGGGAAGGTCCCTACCGCGTCGCCGAGGCATTCCACCGGGGGGCATACAAACTAGAAGAGCTTGACGGGAAGCCCATTCCACGTACCTGGAATGCGGACAACCTCCGTCGGTATTACAATGATGTACTCCCAGAAGCATAAATAACAAAGAAGACCCTTTCTAACGCCACGACTTGTTCTCCCTTGCGCCAAGTCTCTCAAAAGGAGCTCACTGGCATCGCGGCCCACGGGACACCGCTCGGCCTCGGCACGGCGGTGCCCCCAAGTCGGTTAAGACCCTAAAGGCTCCGTACCGATTGAGTCGCCACTTGGGCAGCACACAAACCCCCAAGCTGGTTCAAAAGAAGCTCACTGGCATCGCGGCCCACGGGACACCACTCGGCTCTGGTACGATGGTGCCCCCGAGTCGGTTAAGACCCTAAAGGCTCTGTACCCAGTTGAGTCGCCACTTGGGCGGCACACAAACCCCCAAGCTGGTTCAAAAGGAGCTCAATGGCATCGCGGCCCACGGGACACCACTCGACCCCGGCACGGCGGTGCCTCCGAGTCGATTAAGACCCTAAAGGCTCCGTACCCAGTTGAGTCGCCACTTGGGTGGCACACAAACCCCCAAGCTGGTCAAAAGGAGCTCACTGGTATCGCGGCCCACGGGACACCACTCAGCCCTGGCACGGCGGTGCCCCCGAGTAGGTTAAGACCCTAAAGGCTCTGTACCCGGTTGAGTCGTCACTTGGGCGGCACACAAACCCCCAAGCTAGTTTAAAGGAGCTCCCTGGCATCGCGGCCCACGGGACACTACTCAGCCCCGGCACGGCGGTGCCCCCGAGTCGGTTAAGACCCTAAAGGCTCTGTACCCGGTTGAGATGCTACTTGGGCAGCACACAAACCCCTAAGCTGGTTCAAAAGGAGCTCACTGGCATTGCGGCCCATGGGATACCACTCGGCCCCGGCACGGCGGTGCCCCCGAGTAGGTTAAGACCCTAAAGGCTCTGTACCCGGCTGAGTCGCCCCTCACAGCGGTTCCCACACACCCGAGGTGGTTCAAAAGGAACCTGACGACTCTCAGCTCTCAGGTCACCCTCCGGGGTTCACTCCCAGACCCCGCGTTGGGAGAGGATTACTAGCCGCCCTCAGTTAGCCAAAGAAGGCACGCAGACGTCCATCCAAGGCAGCGCAAGGTGCCAAGGTAAAAGTTCTACACTCCTTTCGCTTAGCTGATGCGGGGAACGCAAGCTCAAAGAATGTGGGGGGCATTTGATGGGGCCAGTTGACCCCATGAAATATAAAATTTTTTGGACGGCTTCCAGCGCCGGCCTCCAGCGCCGGCCTCCAGCGTCGGCCTCCAGCGCTGGCCAAAGGCCGACACACTCCAGCGCCAGCCGCAAGCGTCGGCTTCCAGCGACGGCCTCCAGCGTCGGCCGTCAGCGTCGGCCTCCAGCGTCGGCCTCCAGCGCCGGCCTCCAGCGCTGGCCAAAGGCCGACACCAAAGACCGACGGCCCCAAAGGCCGACACCTTCAAAGTTAGGCGGCCCCAGCATCTTCCCAGGCGGCCCTCGGCCTCTCCAAGCCAGGCGGCCCCGGCGCATTCCTAGATCAGCCCCAGCGTGGCCCTATCAGTTCAGGGCGCCATCTCTGACGTGCGCCGCCTGACACCGCCGGATCCAACAACCTACCGGTAAGTCGTTGATGGGACAGAACCTACCTACCCAACAACTGACGGGACTTAACCCACCAACCAGCCCAGATTCACGCAACGGCTCAGCAGACATTCTGACTTCACGAAAATCTACGTGATCGTGCCAGCGTCAACTCCTATAAAAGGATAAATCACGTCGAGAACCAGGTAACGCAAGTTTACGCACTTGATGCCCTAACTCTCAGAAGAACAATCCAATTCTTTCGAGATCTCTCCCTTCTCAAGAGCTCTCTCGAGCTCCTTCTCTGCTGTGACCTCAGTCACTAACTAGGGCATCGGAGGGTCCCATCGGAGAACCCTCTTCGATGTTGGGACTTCTTTGTAGATAATCCGATGAAGAAGGAGAGCCTTCATTCCCGACGTTTAGGAAAGGTGATCGAGCATCATCAATTTCTAAAACCAAACATCACCCAACTGTTATTTTAGACAGCTTTCAAGGTTTGATAGAATGCTTAACATCTGCTTTATATATTCCAAGAGAAAAATAAACAAAATCCAATAAAATGGAAATGTATGATTGAATAGCCAGTGGACATCAACTAACTAGCTAAGAAGCTAGCTAGACGGAAGGTGCTCTCTTTTTTTAATTAAAAAATTTTAATATGGGGGAGGTCTGACCACTAGCGTTGGATCGTTCCCGCTGTTGGAACTGTTCCTTTTTTTTTTTTGGCTTCGTCTCCCACCGTGAATCATGTGATGCTGAGGTTCGAGGGGTATTTCGTGCTTGATTTTAAGTATTCTCTTGAAAGATCGGCAGTAGAGTACGAACGAATGAGTGCAATCCGAGAGGACAGTGAGTGGTGGAGCTGACTTTGTTCTTCTTTCATTTTTCTCTTTCTAAAGCCATTCGACCGAGTAGTCGAGTATATCTTGAGTGAAGGAATATTTGTCAAGGATGGGATGAGGAGACTGTGCGACGGAGCGCACCTCCCAAGTAGCCCTTAGCTTGGGAACCGTCGCTGAGTAAAAATGGCATGCCACCATCGCCAGGTGTCGACCAGCCATGATGCATTTCCATGCGGCCTCTTGAAGGGAGCGTCAAAGTCATCCTTCACCACCGCAGTGGGAGGGGGGTACGGTTGGGATGGGCCGAAGGCTTAGCACTCCATTGCGGCCGGAGCTCCTTCGATAGGCCATGTGCCTCCGAGGAGACTCCGCCTCGGTGAATGGCTTAGTGACGATTTGCCATGGCCCATGGCAATCTTGGACGGCAAATCTATTAAGGGAATAATTAATTAATAGATGTAGTTAGGCTTTTAAAGCGACGGTACTTTCTCTCTGTGACTCTGTCCTTCTCATTCTCTATTTGATCGTCTTTGAGTGGACTGACCCAAAGTGACTCCAATATTACCAGGCCACAATAAATGCGGGCCTAAATGTAGTTCTTATAACTCCCAGAAAACCATTTATGGGGAGCACAGAAGAACCATGCGCTCAAAATCGCTGAGGAATATTTGAGGGGAAAACACTTTGTACACCGCCCCTGATGCAGCAAGGTCTATATAGGCTATACCGTCTTTTTCAATTGATCCACGTGGCTTCGACATGGATGACCTGACAGACGGTATGGCTTTGCTTTGATGTAACGTTCTGAACGTGACGGCCATTTAAAGCAGTTTAATTTTTTTCAAAATTTATGTGCGAACGAAAATGCCCTTTCCCTCCTTCTTAGCGCCATTTTACGTTGTATTTCATCTGTGCAAGAAGAACAGAAGAACTCTGTTTCTTCTCCGGTCGAAAGAAAATATTTCAGCATCGAGCGCTGGAAAACCTGGCTCAAAACGTCTCTGTAGAAAAACTCCTGGAGAAAATGTCATCCGCAGCACAAAGTAAAAACTCATTCTTCCCACTTCTTTATTACACCAACAGTATTTTTCTGGTTAGAGTTAGTTAATGAGTGACCAAACCGTTTAATGCGCGGGTAACTACCTTAGAACAAAATAGTTATGACATTCTGGGAGTCATAACTATTTTGTATGCACGAATGTCATACTCTTTTAATGCGGCCCTGTTATACCTCATGAAACCCCTGATATAATGTTAAGACACCGTAGTTACAGGCCTAGGACACCCGTGCGCCAAACGAAAGCTGGAGAAAAGCCTCGCGACACCGTAGTTACAACGCTACGACACCCATGCTTATAACCTTTGCGATCTTCGTATGTTGCTTTCCGGAGTGTCGTAGCTTGTTCTATGCGGTGTCTTTAAATGCTATAAAGTGTGTGTCGTGCTTATAAACGATGCTGGAGAACAGGCCCGCGACACCCCGTATGGAGAACACCCCGCTTTAACAGTCACATCATCGGTGTCGTCGCCTAAAAGCTAGGGTGTCGTAAGATGAGAACTGGGGTGTCGTTAACTGCCTGAGTCGGTGCTGTCGTCGTTTGCGACACCCCAGTTGAAAATTGACGACACACAAGCTCTCATCTGACGACACCCGTGCTTAGAACTGACCATGGCGAGAAGGCCCGCGACAACCAAGTTACTAAAATTTAATTTTATTTATCAAAAAAAAAAAAAAATACATTAGCCCTCACTGGGGCTTGTCTCCGGTCGCTGCGTCGGCGATCAGGCACTGGAGGGACGCTACTTGCCCCTCCAGGTGGCTGTTGGCCCGACGCAGGACCTCTATCTCTTTTGTGAAACGGTCAGGTATTGCTCGGCCGCCTTGCTGAGTCGCTCGTTGATTGCGAGCGACTCAGCATAAACCGCATCGATGGTAACGGTTGCGCGGCGGCTGCCATGGTTGCCATAAGATCTTCACTCGCCTCTGGAAGCCATCTCAGTGGTAAGTTCAAGCTGGAAAGGTGATTAACGATGGCATTCCCTCATCCTTATTTAAGGTACTCCTGGCGGGTGTTTCGATTGCCACGCGCCACCATCTCAGTGGGCGGTTCACAGGAATCGAATCGGTGCGCCACCCCGCCCCCCCCCCCACCGTTGAGTTTCGAGGGATGGGGAACAGAACAGAGTTTCGGGAAGCCAACCGTCGTAAGTTTAACGTCGTCCCAAAAGTAAATTAACGACACCCAAGGATGATTTGGATTTCGGCCGAAACTCCTTCGCGACACCCCTGTTGAAAGCTCACGACACCCTAGCTTTAAGGCGACGACACCTTAGCTTGAGGAACTACAATAATCCCCGCGACACCCCAAGGAGAATTGGATTTTAGCTCACGACACCCTAGCTTTAAGGCGATGACACCTTAGCTTGAGGAACTACAATAATCCCCGCGACACCCCAGGGAGAATTGGATTTCAGCTCACGACACCCTAGCTTTAAGGCGACGACACCCATGCATTAACAGTGAACCCACGTTAATCACCTTTTCAGGGGTGTCGTCCCCTTAAAGCTAGGGTGTCGTGAGTTTTCAACTGGAGTGTCACAAAGGAGTTTCGGCCGAATTCGACAAGGGGTGTCGCGGGGGTTCTCTCCGTGATTAGTTCTAAGCACGGGTGTCGTCGACTTAAAGCTAGGGTGTCGTGAGCTTTCAACAGGGGTGTCACGTAAGAGATTCGGCCGAAATCCAAATCATCCCTGGGATGTCGCGGGGATTCTCTCCGTGTTCTGTTCTAAGCATGGGTGTCGAAGCATTGATGCTAGGGTGTCGTGAGCTTTCAACAGGGGTGTCGCGAAGGAGTTTCGGCTGAAATCCAAATCATCCTTGGGTGTCCTGAATTTACTCTTGGGACGACGTTAAACTTACGACGGTTGGCTTCCCGAAACTCTGTTCTGTTCCCCATCCCTCGAAACTCAACGTGGGGGGGGGGGGGGCGGGGTGGCGCACCGATTCGATTCCTGTGAACAACGACTGAGATGGTGGCGCATGGCAATCGAAACACCACCAGAAGTACCTTAAATATGGATGGGGAATGCCATCGTTAATCATCTTTCCAGCTTGAACTTACCACTGAGATGGCTTCCAGAGGCGAGGTGAGATCTACTAGCAGCCATGGTAGCCGCCGCGCAACGGTCACCATCGACGCGGAGGTATATGCGGAGTCGCGCGCAATCAGCGAGCGACTCAGCAAGGCGGCCGAGGAATACCTGGCCGTTTCAACAGAAAGATAGAGGTCCTGCGTCGGGCCAACAGCCAGTTGGAGGGGCAAGTAACGTCCCTCCAGCGTCAGATCGTCGACGCAGTGACCGAAGGAGATGAGAAGCCCCAGTGAGGGCTAATGTACTTTTTTTCTTTTTTTTTTGATAAATAAAATTAAATTTTAGTAACTTGGTTGTCGCGGGCCTTCTCGACGTGGTCAGTTCTGAGCACTAGTGTCGTCGCCTTAAGCTAGGGGTGTCGTGAGCTTTCCACAGTGGTGTCTTAAGTAGTTTCGGCCGAAAAACAATTCTCCTAGGGTATCACGGTGATTGTCTGCGCGGTCAGTTCTAAGCACCGGTGTCGTCTCGTTAGAGCTAGGGTGTCGTGAGCTTTCAACGTGGGTGTCTCGAAGGAGTATCGGCCGAAATCCATTTCTCCTGTGGTGTCGGAGGGATTCTCCGCGCGGTCAGTTCTAAGCCACGGGTATCGTAGCATTGGAGCTAGGGTGTCATTAGATTTCAACTGGGGTGTCGCGAAGGAGTTGCTGCTGAAATGTGATGATAAATGGGGTGTCGTATTCTTTTAACATTCGTGTCCTCAATCCTAATCCTTTGTCAGCATATATTGACAACTAAATCTATGGATATCATTGTTCATGACTGCGTGCTTATATTTTCACAGTTGATGCTGAAATTGTAGAACAGAAAGAAGAAGATAACACTCCCGGCCGTGCACCTTCACCCGTCGCTCCAAATGCAGTGGATGATATTGTTGTTCCTCAAACTGGGATGGAATTCAATTCAGCAGATGATGTATATACGTTCTACAATGGATACGCGAAACGAGTTGGCTTTGGAATCACAACAGTGTGTAGCAGGCCAACAACAAAAAACAACTTTGCTTCAAGCACCTGGCGTGTTGGAGGCAAGGAAAATCTAGAAAATCAGAGAAGAGTATGAATCATAGGGATACTGGGAAAGTTGGTTGTATGGCATCCATAAAAGCAAGACTGAATGCTACAAGTGGTAAGTGGATTTTGGATGAGGTTTCTCTAGAACATAACCATGGGATGTCCATAACATCATGTGGTTATCTAAGATCGCATAGAGGATCAGCACACCAGAGAAGGCAGAGATAAGCAATTTACATGCCGTGAATGTTCCGACGACTCAGATATACTCTGCCATAGCAAGGAGAAAAGGGGGCAGAGGACAATTGGATTTCACCGAGAAGGATGCTTGTAACTTCATTTGTCGCGAACGTCAGTCTAAGCTGAAAGAAGGAGATGCTCAGTCGATGGTAATTCATTTCGCCGAAATGCAACTCAGAAATCCCAATTTCTTCTATTCCTTAGACCTCAATGATAATGGTCATCTGAGGTCTGTCTTCTGGATTCATCCAAGGTCAAGATTGGCATGCACATACTTTGGTGATGTTCTAAGCTTTGACTCAACTTACTTGACAAACAGATATCAAATGCCTTTTTGTCCATTCGTTGGGGTCAACCATCATGGACAGTCAACCTTGCTTGGATGCGCATTGTTGTCTGATGAGAGCACTGAGACATATAAATGGTTTTTCAGACTTGGCTGGATGCAAATGGTGGTCAAGCACCTATTTCCATGATTACTGACCAAGATAAGGCAATCGAGGCTGCTGTCAAAGAAGTTTTTCCTAACACACGACATCGATTTTGTCTTTGGCATATATTGAAGAAGATACCGGAAAAGATTGGCCACATTTGCACGGCAAATCCCAAGTTTATGGTTGATTTCGATGAGGCAATATATGATTCATTGACCATAAATTCATTCGAGGAAAGGTGGGCACATGTTATGGATAAATATAAAGAATGCAAGTCTATAGATTGGTTCAATGTCCTTTACGAATGTCGGGAAAAATGGGTCCCAGTTTACCTCAAGGATACATTCTTCGCAGGTTTGTATGTCATTGTCTTTGGTTAATGTTCGAGTTAAACTTTTTTTTAAAAAATTGTATGTTGACAAAATTTTTAACAGGGATGTCATCTTCACAAAGGAGCGAGGGCATTAATCACTTCTTCGATGGGTTTATAAATTCGAAGACAACACTAACGGAGTTCATAAGTAAGTACGAAGATGCCTTGGAAAAACAATACGAGGCCGAAAATGAGGAAGATAATAGGACTATGCAAACGATAGCTTTCCTAAAGACATCATCACCTTTTGAGAGACAAGCTGCAGGAAGGTATACACGGAGCATTTTCAAAAAATTTCAGAATGAGATCCTTGAAATGGCTGCATCAAATACCAAATTGATCAAGGAAGATGGCAACACGTGTTTATATTCCGTAAAGTCGTATGAAAGGATTGAAGTCGATGGAATTGGCAAGGAGATGATCAAAGATTATATCGTATCATACGATAGAAATATTGAGGATGTCCAATGCCAGTGCCGATCCTTTCAGTTCAAGGGGTACCTGTGTAGGCATGCCCTGTTGGTTATTCATCAAAGTGACGTATTTCATTTACCAGATAAATACTTCTTGAAGAGATGGTGCAAGGACATGAAATACCAATTCGACGAATTCGACTGCAATACTGAGGGTTATGATAAAAGCACACGAAACTCACGGTAAGCGTGACAATTTTTTAATTGAAATGTCTTAATATTTGTTATCATTAATATTATGTTAATGATTGTAGATATAGTTTGCTGTCTCATCGGATGACGAAGCTCGCAGAGATAGCCTCCATGTCCGAAGATGCATTTAATGTAGTGATGGATGGTCTAACACCTATATTCAAAACTGCTGTGGATGCCAACTGCGCAGCTAAACCACGTTCAGAGCTTGTAATTCAAGATCCTGAACAAATTAGGACGAAAGGTCGCCCGAGAGAGAATAGATTAAAGAGTGCAGTCGAGAAGAAGTCAAAAAGATCAAGGAAAAATCAGGTCAACGAAAGAGCTGCTTCAAGCATAAGGCAGACTTGTTTGCAGTCTATTAATACTGAAGAGGACCTGGAGAGAATTGTTCCGCCGTCCGAAACTTTGATGGACGAATTTGATGCTTATGTATTGAGTCAACTTACACAAGATCATATATAAAACACGGGTGTCGTAACTTTTGAATTATGGTTGCTTGGTCGTAAATGAAATGCTTTCAAAATAGGGTGTCTATTTCAGTAAAACGAGACATCCAAGTGCTCGCGAACCGACACCGAAGATTTTAGCGCGACGACACCTTAGCTCTTGGCAAACGACATCCTAGCCTTGCGCGGCGACACCCGAAAGGCGGAAACCTACGAGACATCCTAGTGCTCGCGAACCGACACCGAAGATTTTAGCGCGACGACACCCTAGCTCTTGGCAAACGACATCCTAGCCTTGCACGGCGACACCCGAAAGGCAGAAACTTACGAGACATCCCAGTACTCGTGAACCAACACCGAAGATTTTAGCGCGACGACATCCTAGCTCTTGGCAAATGACATCCTAGCCTTGCGCGGGACACCCAAAAGGCGGAAACTACGAGACATCCAGTACTCGCGAACCGACACCGAAGATTTTAGCGCGACGACACCCTAGCTCTTGGCAAACGACATCGTAGCCTTTCGCGGCGACACCCGAAAGGCGGAAACTTACGAGACATCCCAGTACTCGCGAACCGACACCGAAGATTTTAGCGCGATGACACCCTAGCTCTTGGCAAACGATATCCTAGCCTTGCGCGGTGACACCCGAAAGGCGGAAACTTACGGACATCCCAGTACTCGCGAACCGACACCGAAGATTTTAGCGCGATGACACCTAGCTCTTGGCAAACGACATCCTAGCCTTGCGCGGCGACACCCGAAAGGCGAAACCTACGAGACATCCTAGTGCTCGCGAACCGACACCGAAGATTTTAGCGCGACGACATTCAGGTCTTGGCAAACGACATCCTAGCCTTGCGCGGCGACACCCGAAAGGCGGAAACCTACGAGACATCCTAGTGCTCGCGAACCGACACGAAGATTTTAGCGCGACGACACCCTAGCTCTTGGCAAACGACATCCTAGCCTTACGCGGCGACACCCGAAAGGCGGAAACTTACGAGACATCCCAGTACTCGCGAACCGACACCGAAGATTTTAGCTCTTGGCAACAACATCCTAGCCTTGCGCGGCGACACCCGAAAGGCGAAACTTACGAGACATCCCAGTATCGCGAACGACACCGAAGATTTTAGCGCGACGACACCCTAGCTCTTGGCAAACGACATAGCCTTTCGCGGCGACACCCGAAAGGCGGAAACTACGAGACATCCCAGTACTCGTGAACCGACACCGAAGATTTTAGCACGACGACACCCTAGCTCTTGGCAAACGACATCCTAGCCTTGCGCGGCGACACCCGAAAGGCGGAAACTACGAGACATCCCAGGACTCGCGAACCGACACTGAAGATTTTAGCGCGACAACACCCTAGCTCTTGGCAAACAACATCCTAGCCTTGCGCGGCGACACCTGAAAGGCGGAAACTACGAGACATCCCAGTACTCGCGAACCGACACCGAAGATTTTAGCGCGACGACACCGTAGCTCTTGGCAAACGACATCCTAGCCTTGCGCGGCGACACCCGAAAGGCGGAAACTTACGAGACATCCCAGTACTCGCGAACCACACCGAAGATTTTAGCGCGATGACACCCTAGCTCTTGGCAAACGACATCCTAGCCTTGCGCGGCGACCCCGAAAGGCGGAAACTTACGAGACATCCTAGTACTCGCGAACCGACATCGAAGATTTTAGCACGACGACATCCTAGCTCTTGGCAAACGACATCCTAGCCTTGCGCGGCGACACCCGAAAGGCGGAAACAAAAGACACATCCCAGTACTCGCGACCAGACAATTTTAACGCGACGACACCCCAGTTCATGTCAAACGACACCCTAGCTCTTGTCAAACGATACCCTAGCTCTTGCGCGGCTACACCCGAAAGGCGAAAACATACGAAGGCAAACATATGAATACATCGAGGACACTCCTGCTCACAATGATAAAATTTGTGCATTTGCATTAAATATTAATCAGTGTTAATATGATAAATTACATTCAATTTTCATTCAAAAAGAATACAAAAATTAAGAACATTTTTCGACAATGTCGCTAATCTTTTTGTTCAGGCCCTCTCTCAATATCGTCGCAGCTAAGTGTCGCCGGTAATCTCTGACTTCCTCATCCATGAAATCCATCTTCATATCAGGATTGTCCCGTCGAGCAAGACATTCCATGTATCTCAGACAGTACAGGCCGCAATCCAGCGATCCGGTCGGTTGGCTTGGGCAATCCGAAATATCTTCCATCGGCCACTCCATCGCTTCCTTCTTATCGCAGTAGATATGGAATATGTGGCCTAGAATTGTATGCCATTTCCTTGCATTGGCCTTGTACTTCGGGTTGCGTTTCATGAATTCAGGTGCATGAACACCTTTCCTTTCCATGTCGACAGCAACCAAATGCCAGTGCGAGTTATCAGAGTTTACAATGGTGAAAAGAAACCGGAATTGGGCCTTATCTTCATCCGATACATTGTCAAATATCGCAGCCCCAGATGATCCAGCAAGTTCATGAGCAGGTGATGAGGAAGTCAGACATAGAGCAGATACGAAAACTGATGCAATTATGCACTTATGATATCGGTCAGGATGCTCTGCCCAGTTGCGCATCAGAAACTCCTGGCCGCAATCAATTATCTGCCAATGGAATGTAAACGATTAATATAATTCTAAAATCAACAACTAGAACATGTTCCTTGATATACTTACATCATCTATTATCATTTCATTGTTAATGAGATCTTGAAGATTTTTTCTTGTTGCAACGCCAGAAACATATTTGTGTAGACGATCTCGTCGGTTTGTCGCTCGCTCAAAAAATTTTGAATAATTATTTGGTCATCTTCGACCGTTGTGTTGGGCTTTGACGTGCCCACTGTCTTCACCGACTTTTTAGGTCGGGTTGTCTCATAACATTCGCGACCGTGGATGCCTTACGCTTCCTCGGCTCTTTTTTAATCCTCCTAACAAGCGAAGGCACTCCAATTATTTTAAGTCCATATTGTCATCCTTTGGCGCAGGGGTGCCAAGTTTATTATCGGATATGGACTCTTCTTTATTTTCATTCCCCTGCTCTGTTTTATCAGCCAATGAATCCCCCTCCAATCTTTCTCTCTGATTTTGCATTCCCTGTCTCAATTGGAAACTCGGATGAATGGTCCTCCTCCATCTTCTTCTCCTCACTATTTCCATTACCAGGCTCGGAGGACCAACTCCAGGGAATGCACCTTCTCTGTTTTCTCGTCTCCCTTGTCCTCCTCATTTATTGCATTACTTTCCTTTCTGACCAGTGAATTGAGGAGGCTCTCAGCAATGGACAGCCTGTGCCTGACATCTTCGAGTTGATCCTTAACGCACTCCAATTCATTCCTCAACTCGGCGCATCCTGCGCAGCTATCCATTGGTTGAGGGGCGCAGGTATCTGTTGGTTGAGGGGGGGATGCAACATTCTGCTGAGGGAGAAGCCAGCGCTCTTCTGGCAATGGTACAGTAGCTCCCTCCATCTGCAACACAAGATGATAACAAATTAATATTAAGTGAACATATTGACGCATTAAGTTGAAAAAAATGGTCAGAGCAATGGAGCAATGAACTAGATTACCAAGTCGTGAGGCTGCAAGTCGGCAACCCGAACCGATTGGATCTTCATTTGGTGGTCATACCACTTCAACAGCCGGGGCCGTTTATCAGGGTATGCTGGCTCTCGCATTGATGTATGCTCGAGGAACCACGCCTGAACATGATATTTTTTTGGATATTAAATAAGTAATATTACAAAAAAAATTTACTCTCAACACTAATTATGTGTCTCAATAATCCTTACCACCAGTGCTGCCGAGCATCCGAACAAGGTAGGCTGCCTCCTAACTTTTTTTGCATTCTTTGAGTGCACCGGCTCCTCGGAACGCAAGCAAGCAGCTATTTCTGGGAGAGCCAGAACAATCAACTCCTTCAGTGCCGAAGCCCAGTCGATGCTACCCAGTTGACTTAAGTCATCCAAGTGCTGGATGAGATACCGTGGACATCTCTGATTAGACTTTGGAGCCAAAAACATGGCCAACATGTATGCGATCCAAAGTCGGACGGTGTCCTCGACATCCTCCTGTACTTTAGATGATCGGAGTTGAAATATCAACTTCTCCAAACCTTCTTGGCGAAGATCTAAACCCTGGCCAAACCGTCTGAACAACCTTCCGTTGAACATTTGGCTGGACGTGTCGATCTTCTTCCCATGAGCTGGAAGTCCCAGAATGAGTGCGACTTCGTCGGCACTGAATAGAACTGGCTTTCGCAAAACATGAACTCGTCGCCTCCATTGTGACATCTTATGATGTCTGCTAGCAGTCGCCCGTCGACTGTGAACGTCTGCATGTCGACGAAGGCACCAAATGGGGTCCTTCGAATCAGTTTTGTATGCCGTCTAGAGAACCCCATCCTCCAAACCTTCTGAACGTATACTGCCGGCCTGCAGCTATTCTTAAACAGCTGGGAAGCCTTCACTGGGGGGACTGGAACAATTTTATTGTCAACTGAAACAGGGGGTAAGACAGAAGACATACTTGTCATGAAATTTTAAGAGAGAATGTCATAATATTTAATATAGTGATAAACATACCTGAAGGAGCCGCATCCTCATTCGAACGAAGAACCATGTCCTTGCATTGTTCCGCCATTTTCTCTGTCTGCTTCTTCTTTGTTCGCGGTCTTCGTGCACAAACGAAAGCACTCATCTCCATGAATGAAGTATACGGAAGAATGAACTATGGAACAAGTTTAGGAGGGAAAAGGAGACCAGTGGCTTCTCGAGCAAGAGACGAAGGATGGCTTCTTGAGCAAAAGGATGGCTTCTCGAGCAACAGACGATTGAGTGCTTTTTCTAGGGTTTATGCCGACCTAAGAGAAATACGAAAGGACACCCGGATCGCCACGATCACATCACAGAGACCCGCGAACCCATAGGAACTGCCCACGTTTACAACTTTTCTCGGAAATGGCATGGCTGAGTTACTAGGGTGTCGTCGAATTAGTACTAGGGTGACGTCAAATTCCCGCCTTGTTCAAGCATGGGTGTCGTCGCTTAAAGCTAGGGTGTCGTCAATTTAAACTGGGTGTCGCGAAGGATTTACGGCCGAATTCACTAGGGTGTCGCCGGGACTCTCTATGTGGTCATTTGTAAGCACGGGTGTCGTCGCCCTAAAGCTAGGGTGTCGTGGGATTTCAACTGGGGTGTCGCGAAGGATTTACGGCCGAATTCGAACTAGGGTGTCGCTGGGATTATCTCCGTGGTCAGTTTTAAGCACGGGTGTCGTCTCCTTAGAGCTAGGGTGTCGTGAGATTTCAACTGGGGTGTCGCGATTGATTTTCGGCCGAATTAGAATTAGGGTGTCGCGGGTACTCTCTATGTGGTCATTTATAAGACGGGTGTCGTCGCCCTAAAGCTAGGGTGTCGTGGGATTTCAACTGGGGTGTCGCGAAGGATTTACGGCCGAATTCGAACTAGGGTGTCGCTGGGATTATCTCCGTGGTCAGTTTTAAGCACGGGTGTCGTCTCCTTAGAGCTAGGGTGTCGTGAGATTTCAACTGGGGTGTCGCGATTGATTTTCGGCCGAATTAGAACTAGGGTGTCGCGGGATTCTCTCCGTGGTCAGTTCTAACGACGGGTGTCGTTGCCTTAAAGCTAGGGTGTCGTGATAACTGGGGTGTCGCGAAGGATTTACGGCCGAATTCGACTAGGGTGTCGCCGGGGACTCTCTATGTGGTCATTTGTAAGCACG
>UESW01003496.1:0-33790 GCA_900491605.1 Calamus simplicifolius
CCAAGGTAGCCCCGCTGGATGAGCTCCTCGATGGCGCGCTTTAAGTTATAGTAGCTGTCGGTGTCATGGCCGTAATCCCAGTAGAAACGGCAATAACGGCTTTTGTCATGGGAGAGGCCCTTCTTCATGGGAGGAGGTCACTGGAGGTAAGACTCGCCCTCAATCTCCATGAGGATATGATAGCGAGGGGCAAGAAGGGGCGTGAGCTTGCTTTCCGAAGGGACGAGGTTCCGACGCCTGTGCTCTGATCGGCGGGGCAGCTCGGGCCGCCGGGGGTGAGAGGATCCGCTCGGCTCGGGACGGGCAGGCTTACAGCTGGACTCTCTTGTGAGCTCTCGGCGGTGAGGTCGGCCTCATCCGCGCGGATGTACTTCTGGGCTCGGAGGAGGAGGTCGCTATAGGAGCTGAGGGGCTTCTTGTCCAGAGAGAAGGTGAAGCGGGATGGAAGGAGTCCCCGCTTCAAAGCCAACGTCGCCACCGCGTCATCCAAATGGTAGACTTCGAGGACGGTGGTCTTGAATCGGATAATGAAATCTCGAAGTGACTCCCCCTCCTTTTGACGTACAGAGAAAAGGCTATCAGTGACCCTTGGGATCCTCCGGCAGGCATCGAAATGCGACAAAAAGGCCCTTTCCAGCTCCTGGAAAGAATCGATGCTGTGAGGGGATAGGCGCGTGTGCCAGGCATGAGCGGCTTTCCGTAGAGTGACGGGGAAAGCCTTGCATAGGAGGGCATCCGTAGCACCTTGGACCTGCATCATGGCTTTGTAACTCTCGTGGTGGTCGAGAGGATCCGTCATACCGTCGTACGGATCTATTAGAGGAAAATGGAATCTGGAGGGTACGGGCTCCTCCAGTATACGACGGGTGTAGGGAGGACGAGTGTCATACTCCTCCTCTGGTTGGTGGTTAATCTTTCTGGCGAGCTCGTCCAGCCGTCGGTGGTACTCATCCAGGCGCTCCTCCGCCTGGCGACTGATCACCGGTGTCCTCCTGGATGGCTCGGAGGATGAAGAAGAAGAAGAAGATGGAGAAGGATGCGGGAGGTGAGATCTCTGCTTTGGTTTCTCCTGGCATCATGGCTCCAGGGGAAGCTTGCTCGGTCCATAGTTGGGAGATCGTAGCCTCTTGAGGGGCTCACGATGGGGCTTACTGGGGGAAGCCTGGCGATGATCGGCCTCTCGCTGGGGAGAGCCTCCCCTCACAAATTGCTGACTGAAAATGGGAGCAATCTGATGCTGGGTGGCCACGGACTGCTGCTCCTGAAGTTCATGGACCATGGTAGTGAGGGCTTGGACTTGCTGGGTAAGGGCCGCCAGCTGATCATTGGAGCAGCTGCATCTAGTGGCGGGTAGGCAACGAGAGGATCGGAGTAGGAAGGTTAACTTCTTGCTGCCTAGCCGGTGGGGGATGCCCCCAGGGTAACTGGTAGAAGTATCTTGGGCCCGCGCCATCACCATTGCTTAGTGAAGAGAAAGGAGGGAATGCCTGCGAGTGAATATTGTAGGGTTCGCGCTCTCTTTCCCCCCTTCTGGTGCGCCAATCTAATGATGCCCGATCACCGGTCTTGAGCGCGGGGAAGAATAATTCGCTTGCTGGTAGGATCCTCGTCTAGCTGGATAACCTGCAAGAAGTCCCAAGACTGGAGGGGTGCTCCGGTGGGGACCCTTCGACGCCCAAGTCAGTAACCGAGGTCACAGCTGAGGAAGAGCTCGAGAGAGCTCTTTAGGGCAGAGAAGGCTCCGAGAGGTGGAGTTTCTCTGAGGTGAGAGAATAAGAGAGTGCTTGTCTTCGCATCCCTGAGTCTCTAGTGGACTTACCCTTTTATAGGCGGTTAAAACGTGCATGGGGGTTAACCACATGAAATTCTGTGAGGGAGAGATATCCGCAGGACACGTGGGGGTTACGCGACTCTGGGCTGACCAGCAGGTCTTGTCCCATCGGAGAGGGAGAAACTGGCGGTTGGTGGGCTAGGTCCCATCAGTCGATGGAACCAGTTGGTAGGTGGGCCTGGTCCAATCGACGGTGTGGCCAAGCAGTAGGTGGGCCTGGCGGTGTCAGTCTGTGCGGGTCAGAGAGTTGATGGTTCGGGCAGACGCGGGGCCGACCTAAAGAGGTCGGGGTCGCCTTGCTTGCTTGAAGATGCCGGGGCCGACGGGGCCGAACTGAAGAGGTCGGGGCTGTCTCGGCTCGCTTGGAGATGCTGGGACTGACAGGGACGACCTGAGGAGGTCGGGGCTGCCTTGGCTTGCTTGGAGATGCCAAGGCCGACGAGGCCGACTTGAAGAGGTTGGGGCTGCCTCGGCTTGCTTGGAGATGTTGGGGCCGATGGGGCCGACATGAGGAGGTCGGGGCCGCCTCGGCTCACTTGGAGATGCCGGGGCCAACGGGGCCGACCTGAAGAGGTTGGAGCCGCCTCGGCTTGCTTGGAGATGCCGGGGCCGACATGAGAAGTTCGGGGCCACCTCGGCTCACTTGGAGATGCCGGGGTTGACCTGAGGAGGTCGGGGCCGCCTTGGCTCACTTGGAGATGCCAGGGCCGACGAGGCCGCCTTGGCTCACTTGGAGATGCCGGGGTCGACCTGAAGAGGTTGGGGCCGCCTCGGCTTGCTTGGAGATGCCGGGGCCGATGGGGCCGACCTGAGGAGGTCGGGGCTGCCTCAGCTAACTTGGAGATGCCAGGGCCGATGGGGCCGACCTGAGGAGGTCGGGGCCGCCTCGGCTCACTTGGAGATGCCGGGGCCGACGGGGCCGACCTAAGGAGGTCGAGGCCGCCTCGGTGAGGCTGATCTGAGGAGGTCGGGGCCGCCTCGGCTCACTTGGAGATGTCGAGGCCAACGAGGTCGACCTGAGGAGGTCGGGGCCACCTCGGCTCACTTGGAGATGCCGGGGCCGACGGGGCCGACCTGAAAAGGTCGGGGCCGCCTCGGCTTGCTTGGAGATACCGGGGCCGACGGGGTCGACCTGAAAAGGTCGGGGCCGCCTCGGCTTGCTTGGAGATACCGGGGTCGACGGGGCCGACCTGAAAAGGTCGGGGCCGCCTCGGCTTGCTTGGAGATGCTGGGGCCGACAGGGCCGACCTGAAGAGGTCGGGGCCGCCTCGGCTTGCTTGGAGATGCCGGGGCCGACGGGGCCGTCCCGAGGAGGTCGGGGCCACCTCGGCTCACTTGGAGATGGCACTCCTGCTCGGCCTCCAGCTCCCGAGCTCCCCTCGGCCTTATACGGCCTCGGACCAACTTCTGCCTCGGCGTCGGCCTCTTCCCTTCGGCCTCGGCCTCGAGCTTTGCCTCGGCCTCGGACCAACTTCCGCCTCGGCATCGACCTCGAGCTGCCGCTTCGGCCTCGGACCAGCTTCTGCCTCGGCGTCGACCTCGAGCTACTGCCTCGGCCTCGAACCAGCTTCCGCCTCGGCATCGGCCTCTTCCCTTCGGCCTCGGCCTCGGACCAGCTTCCGCTTCGGCGTTGGACTCGAGCTTCCGCTTCGGCCTCGGACTAGCTTCCACCTCGGTGTCGGCCTTGAGCTGCCACCTCGGCCTCGGACTAGCTTCCGCCTCGACGTCGGCCTCTTCCCTTTGGCATCGGCCTTGAGCTACCGCCTCGGCCTCGGACCAGCTTCCGCCTCGGCGTCGTTCTCGAGCTGCCGCTTCGGCCTCGGACCAGCTTCGGCCTCTCTTCCCTTCGGCCTCGGCCTCGAGCTCCCGTCTCGGCGTCAGGCCAGCTTCCGCCTTGGTCCACTAGGGTAGACACGTTCATGCTACGTAGTCGATTTTATCATGATTGTTAATGTGGCTTCATTAGCCACATCACTTGGTCTTTTAGAAATTGAGGACATGCGCCTCATTATCCTGGTTTTTTAGGGACACACGAATCTTTGATTTTTGATAAAGCGGCATTTAAGTCTTTTGGTACGCCAGGAACGTTTGCGGCATTTCAATTTGAGCTTGTTCATCAGGACGCGTGCCAATAAGCGAAAAGAAGGACGTGCGCATCCTTTCAATTCGTGGAAAGGATCTTTGAGTCTTTGGCAATCCAACTCATTACCTGTCTCTTGGGAGCTTCTTTTTGCATCTCCCAAATTGCTCAATAAATTCTCCTTTTAGATTTTTCTTTTTTTTATTCCCTGCACCCCTTAAATTACTCTCTGCATTCCCTCTAAAATAAATATATTCCTAAGCTACCCTTTTCCCTTTGCAACCCCTCCCCCGATTAATCCATACACCCCTCAAATTGATGGACGAATCCTTCATTCCCCTCTTCCCTCTCTCCCTTCTCCTTCCCCGGCATCGGTAAGCATCCCCGGTGACCTCCTTTCCTGGTACCTCCTCGGCAACCTCCTTCCCTAGCACTGATGAGTTCCCTTGCCTCCGCCCCCCCTCCCTCCCTCCCTCCCTTCGCTCTATGTGATATTCTCTGTTCGGCTCTAATGGGCCGAACAGAAGAACCTTGTTCGGCCCTGTATGGCTGAACCGAAGATTTATTTATTTTAATTATTATAAGTAGTTTTTAAAAAAATTGATTATTTAGTAAATATTTATATATAAATAAATTGATTATTTAGTAAAGATTTATATGTAAATAAATTGATATTTAGTAAATATTTATATGTAAATAAATTGATTATTAGTAAATATTTATATGTATATAAATTGATTCTTTAGTAAATATTTATATATAAATAAATTGATTATTTAGTAAATACTTATATATAAAAAATTTGATATTTAGTAAATATTTATATATAAATAAATTGATTACTTAGTAAATATTTATATATAAATAAATTAATTATTTAGTAAATATTTATATAAAAAATTTGATATTTAGTAAATATTTATATATAAATAAATTGATTATATAGTAATTATTTATATATAAATAAATTGATTATTTAGTAAATATTTATATATAAAAAATTTATATTTAGTAAATATTTATATATAATAAATTGATATTTAGTAAATATTTATATATAAATAAATTATTATGTTATTTTAATAAAAATACATGTATAAATGATATAGTTTAGTTTTTCAAGAAAAATTTGAATATATTTTAATCTTGTATATTAATGCTGATTAATGCCATGTTTCAGATATTGATGCTGGTCCCTCACGAGTTAGACCCACGGCATTAGCCAGGAGACATTGTGGCAGGCATGGAGCCTGAGGTTTATGTTGCACCATCGCTCCCAGTTGAGATAGTAGATGAGGACATCCCAGCTATGATATTGAAGATGAAGCAAATGGGCCGTGTCTAGGCGGTCCAAAGGATGAGTCTATCCTTATTTGTTTTAGGACACATATAGCAGCCTCCATCTAGTGGCAACAGGTATTGTTTGTTTGTTATTCTACTGTCGAGCCTGATTGAAATAGTGCACTGCTCTTATCGGTTCGTCGATAAGATTCTTGTCTCGAGCTTCGTAGAGAGATGGCAGCCTAAGACGAACACCTTCCATCTTTCCTTTGGCGAGATGACAATCATGTTGGATGATGTTGCCGCCATATTAGGGATTAATGTCATGGGTGCCTCAGTGTCACTATCATGTGATAGGATGAGTGATCGGGATGCTGAGAACCTACTAGTGGAGCTGTTAGGTGTATTACAAGTAGATGCGTGTCAGGAGGTGCTATCAGTACGTGGTCAGTTTATGAGGTTAGAGTGGCTGAAGAGTCATTTTCATTATGTATTTGATAGAGATAGCCACTATAGGATAGAGTGTGCAGCGCAAGGGTATTTGCTATTTTTGTTAGGGTGCACACTTTTTGTTGATAAAAGCGGGATGAGGGTGCCTATAACTTATCTTTCTCTACTTTGGGATTTGGATAGGGTGAGCACATATGTTTGGGATGCTGGTGTCTTGGCTTATTTATATCGCCAGTTAGGGATTGCGTATAGGGCATCCGTTAGACATATTAGTGGATATATAACACTGCTCCAGGCATGGATTTATGAGCATTTCCCATATCTCACTCCACCCATCCCTTGATTATAGTGATGCCACCAGGCCCCGCATACACCGATGGATTCCTGGCAGTCCATCACATACCATGATGGACCATTTAGTTATTCTACGCGAGTCATTAGACGTTTTGAGGGTTGATGAGGTATGTACCATAGGACGATACACTTGTATATTTCTATGATTTACCATATATTATCAAATTGATTAGGAATTATCTGTTGCAGGTAGTGTGGGATCCCCACGTCATATTCGGGAGGATCATCCATTCCTAAATATTGCATTCTTTAGTGGATGCCTGAAGTGCATGGATGTCGTAGAACCCTATCATCATGAAAGGGTTCTATGATAGTTCGACAGGATACAGACGATCCTCCACGTCCCCTGTGCGAGCCAGCAGAGGATTGATAGCAGTATCGTATCACATCCGGTACGTCTTCTATGATCAGATGTGGAAGAGGTGGGAGGATCACATGCTGAGCTGAGTGAGCAGGAGCCATCCGATGACCTAACTATCATATAGCATATCAGGATATATGGATTGGTATTCTCGTATTACGCACCTGGTTGTTCCCCCTTTAAAGAGCCAATCTAGTACTATTCTTGATCACGTCCCGATGATGTTGATGCTGACGTGCAAGGGCGGCGTATTGCAGATGCCATTAGCATTGGTGCCAGCATTCTTTGTATGGATCGGGAGAAGGCTGCATCACAAGGGACCTACCTGTACGACGTTATTGAGAAGATGACATAGTTGTTGTAGGGTCAGCTTATCTCTACAGTTGAGCTTGGCCCTAGTCATACACCTGGCCCTAGTCATGCATCGCCATAGCAGTACAAGCGTTGACGACGGCGAGATAGGGATTGATGGTGTATCTTATGTATTTTTTTAGCTTTTAACACATCTTTTTAAAATACATTGAAATTTTAATGAAAGTTCATTTAAATAATTTTTTTTGTCCCAGAGTCGAAATTTAATGCATGAGTGATCTGTATGAGTGATCTCGTCAATATAGATTGATCTCGTCAATATAGATTGTTGGCATGGGTCGGCACGAGCCGAACCGCATGCCCCGGCATGGGTCGGCACTGGCCGAACCACATGCCTCGACACGGCATGGCACGCCCCAGCATGGGCCGGCACGGGCCGAACCGCATGCCCCGGCACAGGCCGACACACATCGGCATACCCTGGCATGGTCAAAAAATCACCTTACATGATCAAAAAATTATTTTAAACCCTAACCCTAAATTACCCTAAATACTAAACCTCAACCCCCATGTTCGGCCCATTCCGGTCGAACAAATGACATATGTTTGGCCACATAGGACCGAATAGAGGCCTTCTGTTCGGCCCTATATGGCTGAACAGGAGCCCACTGTTCGGCCAGGATGGGCCGAACAAAGGGCCCCTGTTCGGCCCATTTCGGCCGAATATGAGGCCTATGTTCGGCCAGCCAGGACGAAGAGAAGGCCTCTGTTGCTTTCTGTTTGGCCTTGTGTGGCCAAACAAATCATAAACCATGGAAAAAAAAACTTCGAAACAAGTTAAAAAATGAATCTTTACGTCCGTAAAACCTTTCCAAATCTCTAGTCGCTTATACATTGTTCAATTGAAAGTTGAAATCTCTTCAAATAAGGGTCGAAATGGATTGAGCAATTTTTTTTTCACATGAACATGGGAGGCGGAAGGAGCAGGAGGGGGGGGGGGGGTGTTGTTCAAGGGAGTGCAGAGAGTAATCTAAGGGTATTTTGATCAAACTTTTTAAGGGTAATAATAATAATTATTATTTTTATTAAATGAAAACCTACTTAGCAATTTGAGCAGTGCGAATGGAAGCTCCCCTATGTCTTGATTCCTAGGAACGCTCCGCATCATCCCAAACGAAGGAATACGTGCAGCAATTGAACAAATGGAGTGGTAAACGGGTCTTTTGGCCGCACCGCACGTTATTACAATTAAAGACACATCCGGTATTAAATTTTAAGGCTTCTTTGATCCGGCACTTCTCCGGCGTCGTTCTTTCCTAAGGAGTTTTTTTTTTTTTTGGGTACAAAAACGGGCGATCACACTAACCTAGTGCGAGTCAGCCCAGAAAGATCCGAATACAAATTTTTTTTTTCTAAGGAGTTACTAGCGAATACTATAGCCTTTAACCCTTGTGAACTAAGGATTCCTAATCCTGTTAGGTTTAGACCTTGATGAATAGCAATGGGATTCCCCGTTCAACAAGAACTAGAACTAAGGATTTCCTGTTAGGTTTACTTCTTGATGGGGAGGAGAAAGAAAGGGCTGCCACCCTATGATGAGAGAAGGGAATTTTTGGGAGAAAAGAATCTGTTCTCTATTCCATCCAAACCCTAGAGACTAGGGTTTAAATACATCCACGAAGTGGGCCAGGCCCAGACTCAATAAAAAAACTCCCATGGACTAAACCAATGAGATTAAACTAATCCCCAAGCCCGTGTACACCCGTGACTTGATTTAATCTCAACCCTTGGACTCAAACCCAGCCCAATACAAGTTAGCCCACCTGGGCCTTGATAGCACCACACCAGGCCCAACAATCTCCACCTTGGTGCTTTCAAGGCCTCAGCACGTCCACTGTGTCCATCAGCTTTAACAACGAAATACACTTTTGAAAACTGTCCCGTGGAAGAACCTTAGTCAGTGCATCTGCTGGATTTTCTTTGGTGTATACCTTCACCAGCTCCACCTCACCATCTTCCACCAGCTCTCTGATCCTGTGGTATCTGAGGTCAATGTGCTTCGTCCTGGCATGATAGACTGCATTCTGCGCAAGCATCAGAGCACTCTGGCTGTCACTATGCACCTGGACAACCTTCTGATCAAGTCCCATCTCCAGCATCAAGCCCTTCAGCCAAAGAGCTTCCTTTGCTGCCTCTGTGATACCTATGTATTCTGCCTCCGTGGTAGATAAGGCTGTGATGGGCTGCAGACATGATCTCCACGATACTGGACCACCAAACAGGCTGAACACAAAGCCTGTTGTGGATCTCCTAGTGTCCACATCTCCACCAAAGTCTGCATCCACATACCCATATAACTGCCCACGAGCCTCCTTGGATAAGTTGGATCTCTCAGCATCTTCTTGCTGTCCATAGCAAATACCAACCCCAACTGTACCTACCAAGTACCTGAAGATTCCCTTCAGTGCTCGCCAGTGCTCCCTGCCAGGGTGCGCCATGAACCTGCTCACCTGGCTCACTGCATGGGCTATGTCTGGCCTACAACATACCATGGCATACATAAGGCTCCCAACACCAGAAGCATATGGTACCTTCTCCATCTCCTGAGCCTCCACCTCAGTCTGTGGTGACATGGTCTTCGATAAGGAAAAATGTGCTGCCAAAGGTAGTGCTGTCGGTTTGGCATCCTTCATCCCATATCGCTCCAGAATCTTTTTAATGTAGCCACCCTGACTCAGATGCAGCACACCTTTGGATCTATCTCTGATGATTTCCATCCCTAGGATCTTCCTGGCTGGCCCCAGATCCTTCATCTCAAACTCCCGAGACAAAGCTATCTTCAGTTCCTGTACAGCCTTCTTACTCTTGCATGCTATCAGCATGTCATCTACATACAAGAGTAAGTACATCCTAGACCCATCATCCAGAGATTTAACATACACACAAGAATCATACTCACACCTGAAAGTCCAATGCTCCTAACATAAGTGTCAAATCTCTTGTACCACTGCCTCGGCGACTGCTTCAGCCCATACAGAGATTTCTTCAGCAAACAGACTTTCCCATCTGATCTTGGTTCTCTAAACCCTGGTGGCTGCTCCATGTAGATGCTCTCCTCCAAATGACCATGGAGGAATGCTGTCTTCACATCCATCTGCTCCAGCTCCAAGTCCTGAGCTGCTACAATACTCAATAATAGTCTGATGGAAGTGTGCCTGACAACTGGAGAAAATATCTCACCATAATCGATGCCTTCTTTCTGAGAGTATCCTTTGGCCACTAGTCTTGCCTTATACCTGATACCCTCTTGTTCTGAAGCTCCTTCCTTGCGCTGATAAACCCATTTACAACCAATGGGTTTCTTTCCTTGTGGCAGCTGGACCACCTGCCACGTATTATTTCTGTGAAGAGACTGCATTTCCTCTGCCATAGCATGGATCCACCTATCTCTATCCTGACTTTCCATAGCCTCCTCATAGGTGAAAGGGTCTCCATTCGCTGTCACCAGGGCATATGACAACGAATCCTCAAAGCCGTATCGAACTGGTGGTCGCACGTTCCTCCTGGGCCTTTGCTGTGCGATCCCAGTATCAGTCCCCTGTCCAGCTGCATCCTGCTGAACTCCCTGGCTTCTACCCCCTCTGTCAGTCCTCTCCACCTGAATCTCAAATCCTCCTGGTCCACTAGCAAATGGCACAACTGTATAGGAGGTTGTCTGACTAGTGTTACCGTGTTCTACCTCCTGTAGTCCCTGCTGTGCATCCATGCCACTTCTGTTCTGGAGGATTGAGCTCTCATCAAAGGTTACATCTCTGCTGATGACAACCTTCTTCTCCAAGGGGTCCCATAGCCGATACCCCTTGACTCCTCGCGGGTAGCCTAGGAACACCATCTTCTTAGACCTGGCATCCAACTTACTCCGCTCCCCAGCTCCAACATGCACATATGCTGTGCATCCAAACACCCTTAGATGGTTTAGGCTTGTCTTCCTTCCAGACCATATCTCCTCTGGAATGTCTCCATCTAACCTGGTGTGCGGTGACCGATTGACCAAGTAGCTAGCTGCATCTACTGCGTCAACCCAGAACATCTTTGGAAGCCCTGCCTGCAGCCTTAAGCATCTTGCCTTTTCCAATAGTGTTCTGTTCATCCTCTCAGCCACCCCATTCTGTTGAGGAGTTCCCATCACCGAGAAGTGCCTTCTGATGCCCCACTCCTCACAAAAAATCTGGAACTCCCTGCTGGTGTATTCCCCGCCATTATCAGACCTCAGACACTTCACACTTTTACCCTGCTCCTTCTCCACCTCAGCCTTCCAGATTTTGAACTTGGTGAAGACCTCTGATTTCTCCTTCATAAAGTAGATCCACAGCTTCCTTGAGAAATCATCTATCAGGGTCATAAAGTATCTGGCCCCATTCCTTGCAGAAACTGGGGCTGGTCCCCAGACATCTGTGTGTACTAACTCCAGGGGTTCAGCACTCCTAGCTGTGCTGACTGAGAACTGTACTCTCCTCTGCTTTCCCATCTGACAAGGCTCACAGATCTCCATATCTCCGCTACTCAAGTCTGGAAGCAGACCTCTCTTGCTCAGTTCTTTCATCCCCTTGTCTCCCATGTGGCCCAGGCGGTAATGCCACATCCTGTACACATCCCGGGGATCTTGCTCCACAGCTGCCACCTCAGATTTCACAGTCATCACAGAGCCCTCCATCTTGTATAGATTATTTTCCAGCCTCCTCCCTCTCATCACCACCATGGCTCCATTGGAGATGTTCAGAACTCCACTCCTGGCACGACTGCTGAAGCTGTATCCAGTCCGCTCCAAGTACCCCAGTGATACCAGATTCTTCTTGAGTTCTGGAACATGCTTCACACTGGTAAGAGTGCGCACCATACCATCAAACATCCTCACCCTCACTGTGCCAATACCTGCCACCTTGCAAGGGTGATTATCTCCAAGAGTCACATTCCCCTCCTCAACCTCTGTGTAAGTACTGAACCACGACCGGTTGGGAGTGTAATGATGAGAACAGGCTGAATCCAAGGTCCACATCTCTGTGCTGTGCCTGTGATCATCTGATACAACCAAGAGATCATCCTCCACCTCCTGATCTGCAACTGTACTCACAGACTCAGATCCTCCTTTTTCTCCCTTCTGATTTTTCCACTTAGGACAATTCTTCTTAAAATGTCCTACCTCTCCACACTTATAGCACTTCAGCTCTCTCTTGCCTTTCCTGGACTTTGATCGTCCTCCAGACTTACTTCTGTCCTGCCCCTACCTCTGCCTGTCCTTTCCCCAACTGATAGACCCTCCTGGGGAACAGCTTCCTTGGTCATCTTCTCCCTCTGCTCATTCGTCCGAAGCACCGAGACAATATCTTCATAAATTAATGTCTCCTTCCCATAGAGCAGTGTTGTGACCAATGAGTCATAAGACGTGGGCATTGAACATAAAAGCAGAAGTGCTTTATCTTCTTCCTCCATCTTGACCCCGACATTCAGAAGTTCATTGCTCATCTGGTCGAATATCTGGATGTGACCCAGCACATCTCCACCTTCTGACATCCGAAGGCTGTAGAGGCGCTTCTTCAACATCAACTTGTTGCACATATTCTTCCCCATATAGAGGGTGTGCAACTTCGTCCAGAGTCCCTTCGGGGTCTTCTCCTCCAGCACTGAATAGAGGACTGAATCCGCCAGACAGCCCCTGATCATTGAACATGTCTTCTTCTCCAATGAAATCCACTGCTTGTCTGTCATCCCATCTGGCCTTTCCTCCAAAGCCAATCTAAACCCTGCTGCACAAGGAGGTCCTCTACCCGGACTTTCCACATGGAGAAACTTCCCTTCCCATCAAACTTCTCAACCTCTATTTTTATGCTACTCCCCATGGCCAATTTCAAAAATAGCACAAAAATAAATTTTATAAAATAGAGAAGTACCTTGACGAGATTTTGTTGAAATTATTTCAACTCCTTGAAGGCCTCCAGATTACTCCTTGAACCAGGCTCTGATACCACTTGTTGGGGTTTAGACCTTGATTAATAGCAATGGGATTCCCTGTTGAACAAGAACTAGAACTAAGGATTCCTGTTAGGTTTAGACCTTGATGAATAGCAATGGGATTCCCCGTTCAACAAGAACTAGAACTAAGGATAATCCTGTTAGGTTTACTTCTTGAAAAAGGAGGAAGATGGGGAGGAGAAAGAAAGGGCTGCCGCCCTATGATGAGAGAAGGGAATTTTTGGGAGAAAAGAATCTGTTCTCTATTCCATCCAAACCCTAGAGACTAGGGTTTAAATACATCCACGAAGTGGGCCAGGCCCAGACTCAACAAAAAACTCCCATGGACTAAACCAATGAGATTAAACTAATCCCCAAGCCCGTGTACACCCGTGACTTGATTTAATCTCAACCCTTGGACTCAAACCCAGCCCAATACAAGTTAGCCCACCTGGGCCTTGATAGCACCACACCAGGCCCAACAATAGCCTTTAACCCTTGCTATAATATTTTAAAAATAATTTTGCATCATATATATATATATATATATATATATATGAATTAAATTATTGGGTAACATGATTTTAATCGATTCAAATATATAAAAATTAATGAATATATACATAAAAAAAAGCTAGCAAAGGTTATCTATAAGTAAAAGTTGAGGAATATAAGAAAAATATTATTTATAAATTTATGAAAAAAAAAGCTACACATGAGTGTTATAAAATCATTTTAACAGTATTAACGATAAGTTATATGGTTTCAAACCATTAATAAGTTAATTAAATAAAGAAGCAACCTCAGCGCGTCACAGAAACCTTCATCGGAGACCAGTCACGGTCTCATTCTTCCATGAAACAGGGAGGCAGCAAACGGGAGTTGTTAAATTTTTTATCGCTTCCTCGATCCCATTTTACTCCTCATTTCCACTAGCTCTTCTTCTCCAGTCTCTCGGACGGCGCCGGTGTGGGCGACTAGTGGTCGGATGTGGCCGACTGGTGGTCGGATATGGCCGAATACAGAAACATGAAACAGAGCATCGGCCCTACTAGGTTTTAGATAACGATCGGCAGCCACCTAATGACTACTTGTTGAGGTCCACTAGATCTAAGCTATAGGATAAAGACAAAGGGGTTAGAGAAAAGAAGACTCTTACCTCCATTGATGGTTCCCCCCAGCGACACCTAAACCGGACGTCCTTCCCTTCTTCTGCCGTTAGCCTCTTTTTGATTCCCTTTGATCTACATCATGGATCGAGTCTAGCGTTCCTCTTTATGGAGGATTAATTTTCTATATATACCTTCTTCAATTTGGTTTAGGTTTTTCTTGATTAATTGGCTCCCTTGTTTAGGAAACAGGGATCAAGATTTCATTATTGATCTCTGTTTCCTTATTTCATTAGCTTTCTTTTTTTTTTCTTTTTTCAATTCGGCCCAATCAAAGATTTGGTCCATTAAATCCTAAAAACCTATTTAATTTACCAAAATCTCTCTTTAGGATTGCAAAAACCTAATCCTTGGCGTTTGGTAGCAGGTAATTTATTCATATTATCAGTAATTAAAAAGGGGCCACCAAATAACTTTATTTGCCTTTGGTACCTATTTTGAATGGCTATCCATAATTTGGATTACCTACCACAAGAAGGGGTAGCTATCCATATTATCAGAGATATAGTAATTTTATAAATTATTTTTTTGATAAGATTGACCTTTCTTTCTTTGATCGCTTTATGCTCGCATCCCCTCGCTGAAATCTCTATGTCGACGGAGTTAGGCCCCGGATCTTCACTGCCCAGTGGCCCTACTGTCATTTTCAGATGCAGCAAAACTTGTTTCGATCAATGGCTTCGGATCTTTATCGACCGCTTCGAATATTATTTATAAATATATTTTTTTAAACATTATTTATAAATATAAAATTTTTAAAATCAATTATATAATATATAATTTTTTAATAAATTTAATTTAAGGATATTTTAAGAATTTGATGTTATATGACTGGTAATCTGTTTGTCATACCAAACACAGTAATCAATATTAATATTACGGTTGTATTACCTGTATATACCAAATACGATAATCAACATTACTGGTAATCTATCATGTAGATAATCCATATTACTGTTCAGGATTGATGGCGATGCACCAAACGAAACCTTAGGGCTGAGTTTTGTGCATCTAGACAAGCTAATAAAAACACGAATTATGAAAAATGGACGTCAGGCATATCTAATCTAAGAAAAGTCTTTGTCCATCGGGAATAGTGCAGCTAATGCGCATCAGCTTCGATGATTGAAGCATGGTGCATATGCACATATGCCAATAACAGAAATATCTTTTCTGCTTTTAGCATCGGTGCGCCAATCATCCGATGCGATGCAGCATCATCGCATTCGGTGCGGTAAGACTTTTCCATATGATCCATCCCACTTGAGGAAGAGGCGTTGAGGGAGGACGGAGTTTGGCTGGGTATGTTCGACACCACATAGGAGACTGCCAAGGCATACAATATCGTTGCCTAGGAATTCAGTGGATCAAAGTTGAAGACCAACTTAACCGACCTGGATGCCTGCCAGAGTCCTCAAGGCGGCAGAGCAGCCAGCGCGAGTCCTTCAGCAGGGAGACAGTCATACCATTGATGGCCCACCCTCTCTCTCCCTCCTTAGATCTCAACCTCCTCCACCGCGATATAAAATTCCCCTACTAGCCCTACCCAACCACCATCTAATGCCACTGAGGTTGGCATCCGTTATCAAATCAAACAAGGCCACAGTTCTGGTGCACTGCCTCACGATGGGCACCCTGATGATCCTGTCTTATTTGCAAGAATCTATAGCCCTGCCATCCGTCTCTCCTGCTGCCCAACGTGCTGCATTTGGATCTATATCTCAACATCCCCCTTCACCTATGATTGTTACTTGGTCAATTGAAACCATAGTTTTAAAAATCATACCTGACCGACCAATCAAATCGATCCAATCGATAATCGATCATCAGTTCAATTCGATTTTATTTTTAAAGTTAATATAATCCGATAAAAAATAAAAACAAATATTTAATTGATCGGATTCTGAAGAACCGATCCAACCTTAGTTTTTAAATTTTTAGTTTTAATAAATAAAATTAGAGTTAAGTTTTTTGAGTTTTTAATTTTTTACTTCGATTTGCATATGAAAACAACCTATCTATATTCTCATTGTTAGATTATTATTTTATTATCTTGTATTCTTGTTGGATATTATAACTTTTTAAGTATCATTTTGCATTATGTTTATTCTTATTGAATATTGTTATTATATTTTTAATTAGTCTTATTAGTTTCATTAATTTAAATTATAAAATTTGAATAGAAAATATTATGTTATATAATTTTTTTAAATAGATATATAAGTTTTAAAGATATTTTTTTATAATTTAATATTTATATTTATATTTTATATTATTAAATTAAAAAATTTATGATATCATCTGGTCCGATCAAACTGATTTGTTTGATCGAACTGATTAACCTACGAACCAAATATCAAGCCAATTTATTGTTGGGTCTGTTTTTTTAAGACATTCCTTAAAACTAACCTTCTTTTCTGCCTCATTGTTGAACGTGTTGTCATGAAACTACGGACTAGCTCCTTGTGTTAAAATATATTTAATAATCTGTGACCTGACCATAACTTCCAAGACAAGCTGTTGTTCTATGAGAAGGCTCTGCTTCGGTGATGCCTATGAGCATTTGAGTCTTGTTATTGTAGGATGCTTGACAAAAAAGAAGAATTTTCCCCATTGCAGTACATAGTGGATGTGGCCATTTTGTTAAAGAAGAGGTTATTTAGCCCCATTAAATAATGGTGAGGGAAGTTATCACGGCTCTGAAGGTTAATGGATTTTCTACTTCCTACTTCTTCCATTCCCACTGCAGAGCTATCAGATGCTTTGGCATGGCTTGAAGCCAATCCTTCAAAGTACTCAAATGTGATAAAATTTTGTTATAGAAAGATTCATCAACAATTATTGCGTGGCTAAATGGGATCTCAAGTTGCTATCATCCTTATCTCAGAGAACTATATTCCGTTGTTGCAACTATATTTTTTGCTTCAGATGTATGCATGTATATAGAAAAAACAAATCAATTGACTGATTTCTTAGCAAAAATGATCGCATTTAATAGTCTTACCGATAAGCCATTTGGGAGTCAAGTGTGGGAAATTTATAGGTGGTTTTGGTTTTCCACCTTTTATGTGATACGTTTCTCTTTCCTGTCACGGATGCTAGGAACTTATATTTGGACATATTTAAGATGTTCTGTGAGTGTTACTTATCTAGTAAATTAGGTTTGGGTCTGAAACTTAATACAAATGCCAAGCTTTGAAATTAGATGTCTCCAATTTAGTGGACTGTGTTTCCTGATAATTAATTAGTTTAATCCTGGCAATCTTCCCCATATTACATGCTCTCTGTTGAGTTATAATTTTGATGCTAAATATATGTAAATTAATAAAGAGTCAAAATAGCTAATTATTATTAATTTGCTTTTCAAACAGAACTAAACCAAATCCTGTCCAAAAGACCACTTCAGTAATCAAGCTAGAAGAATCTCTGTCACTGAGAATAGATTACAACAACAAGCATAAGGAGCCACCGGAAACAAGCACATGTGGGTACATTAAAACTAATAAACTCAGAGTCAGGCGAAATAAAGCATCAGAGATCGAAACAGTGATAACAAAATTAAGCCACCGCATCCCAACCTCAGCACCTTACAATCCTTCAGTGAAGGCGACTCCAGTTTCCTTCAACCAAGAGCCTCCCTGTATGAGCTCCGCCACTGTGAAGGCCTTGGCCACTTTAGCGTCAGTGATGACGTGATATCCTGGCCATTTCACCCGCCCACTGGTCCCAGCGCCTGGCCCCTTGTTCTGATACTCCCCGTGGAACAATGTCTTCAGCTGAGGAAGGCATGTGCACCTTATAGCTTTCTAAGTGATCTAGGAGATCGGTAGTGCCGTCATAAGGATCCAGCTGAGGAAGGCGAAATCGGAAAGGGACAGGTTCTTCCATGATTCGCCTGGTCAGTGGGGGGCGACTGTCATATTTTGCCTTCGACTGATCGGTCAGTCGTTGGCCAAGCTCCTCTAAATGTCGGTAACGTTCCTCCCATCGCCTTTCTGTGCGGAGGTGGATCCTCTCGCCTGTGGACTCCTCTCCTGACGAGGTAGATAGGGAACGGGAGGACGGGCGGTGTCAACAAGCTATACCCTTCCCCGGGGCCTTGTCCTGGGATCGCCGGGGAGAGGGACAGTCAGGAGATCTCCTTTTAGTGGGAACGTCCCGACGGCGGTGAGCCTTCCGTTAGGATTGTCCTCCACGGGTGGATTGTTGGCTGGGCTACACCGCAACTTCTTCCAAGGAGTGGGGTGGCGGCAGAGGTTGAGCGGCCACCGACTATTGTTGGAGTTCCTGGATCACCGCAGCAAGGGACCGCACCTCCTGAGAGAGGGCGGTGACCCTATCACCTTGGCATGGTGGTGAGGGATGAATTGGCGGGAAGGCCTCCGGCTGCTCGGCCCTCGCTGGCTGCCCCCCAGCTAGGTTGGTGGAAGCTTCTTGAGCACGAGTCACCACCATCTCTTCTTCGAGTAAGGAGAGAGTGAGGGCTTGGTCACCTTCTCCCCTACATGCCTTGCTACTCATGCTCTCCCCCCTATCTGGCACGCCAATCTGTTGCCGCCAAATCACCTTTAATGAGCGTCAGGTGGGCAAAAATTCTTGTGAGCCTTTGAGGGAATGGCGAGGTCTCTTCCTTCGCTCGAGAATCTGCAAGGAAAGCCTCGGACCGGTGACTCCGGTGGGGACCCTTCGACGCCCAAGTTATTGATTTGGGGAACAGGAATGGATATCGTTGTAATGATTGGATAGAGCTTGAGCCCCCTACCTTAAGGGCTGGAGGCCTTTTATACATGTTCGAGAATCCCTCTTACCCTTCGTTCGTCGCAGTCAAGTCTCCTTCAAACTGTTGTTAATTTCTGGTATTCCATGTGCCACAAAGTACGGGTCATGGGACTGATCGTGGGGCCATGCCCATTGTTAGCGGCACCAGGAGGAAGCACGTCCGCCGCGCGCGTAGCCGGGCGTGCTCATGGTGACGTGGTCCGTCATTCTCGAGGGAAGTGGACCACGTAGCTTGAATGTGGATGATTGCCGCCGGAGGCCAACGCCGAGACCGATGCCGAGGCTGGCACCGAAGCCGATGCCGGAGCTGACACCGAAGCCGACGCCGATACCGTAACCAAGGCCTAGACTTGCTGCGGCCGACACGGAAGCCGAGGTGGGCCGTAGCCGATGCGGAGGTCGAGATGGGCCGTAGCCGACGCCGACACCGTGATCAAGGCCTAGACTGGTTGCAGCCGACACGGAGGTCGAGGCAGGCCGTTGCCGATGCGAAGGTCGAGATGGGCTGTGGCTGACGCGATACTGTGACCAAGGCCTAGACTGGCTGCAACCGACACGGAGGTCGAGGCGGGCCATGGCCGATGCGGAGATCGAGATGGGCCGCAGCCGATACGGAAGTCGGGTAGACCGTGTTGAGCCTAATCGCCAAGGAATTGGCTCGCGTGTTCTTTGACCCGATCGGCCATATCAAACCCCAACAAGAGACTGCTACCTAAAGACTAAAAAGTGGAGATGAACCCAAAAAAAATAACATGTGAAACTAGTTTACAAAAAAAAAATTTAAGGAAAATTTGTTCTAATTATAAAAAGTAAGAAGCCACTGCTGCAAGCTAATATTTGGAGATTTCAAAATTAGCAAGATAGCCGGTCTGTATAATGATTTTTCAATAATATTATTAATTGCAATGGCACCCTAATTTGTGCATTATATAGGTTAATTACATGACACAATCAGTATCACATGCTTGATAATTGAGTTTTTTTTGGGTCGAACGAATGTATGACTTATTTTTAATCCAAATAATTTGAAATCATATTTTACTTTTTTTTTCTTATATAATTTATGTACTAATCTAATACTAATTTAATTATAAAATAAGTATACATATCTATAATTATAAAATAATCATAAAACAATTTAACAATATTCTTAACAATTGAAAATTAATAGGCAAAATTAACTTAGATGAGTTAAATAGATTTAGTGGGTTATATTCGAGTTTGTGGGTCATATTGCATAAATTGATTCATTTAATAATTAAATTAAATATAAATTAATTTTGAATTAGTGGATCAACCGAAGATATGATTTATTTACCAATCATATCTTGGTTCAATTTTTATTCGAGCTTATTTATGCCCAATCTAAGTACCTATCAAATTTGTGCGAGAGTTTGAATCATGTTCATTGATCCTATCCAAATTAAAGTGCCTCTGCTAGTTTGCATGCATAACCAAGCCTGTCCAATAATTAGCCTATTTTGTGAGTTGGAAACTTTAATCTTGCCGTGTGGAACGTGGAGCACGTCGTCTATTTGGTCCAAAGGTCTCCTACCTCTGTTTTATTTGTACTTTTGGACTATAGACGTAATATATTTCCGGTGCCCATAATGGGTGTAGATGGGATATACTTTGGGGTTAGGATGCGTACGTGCACGGTTTTTGTCTCGGATTGCTATGAATTTATGAGTACTCCTAATTAACTGGTTTTAGTTTATTAGTGTCCTCCTAGAAGAACACCGGCTTTGGGATCTCTAAATTTCAAATCTGACCAACTGCTAAGTTTCCTAGATTTGAACCTGAATTGGACCAGATTCAGATCTCACGGATTAGATCGAGCCGAGTTCAGCCCAACAAATCTAATTGTTTGCGCAATGAACAGGTTGGCGACTTTATGGAAATGGGCTAGGAGATCGGATTGATTCACTACAAAATATGATGACTAACTTGATGAGCTCTTGATTGAGTTCTTAATCCTCCTCATCATCTTAAGCCGATCTCAAGTTCACTTATAGCAGTTGGAGATGAGAAAGAGAAGAAGATTTCTTACCAAAAAGTTCATGTCATATATGATCTTTATTTTTCTTTAATTGAAAGTTGAAACTAGTTATCAAAGTCAATTTCTAAGAGGCATGTCTTACATGCCCTCATAGGCCCAAGTCTTAATCTTTAAGGGTTGTTTTAATTCATGGTAACCTATTTTGAGATTATCATGCGTTGTTCAAAAATTATAATAATCTAATTATCTTAAATTAGATTGTACTCTTGATTTTTCATATAAATATTTAATAATATTTAATCAAATTATAGATTTAATTTATATTAAATACAATTTAAATATTTGATATTGTATTTATATTTTTGATGTTAAACATATAAACGAGTGGACTCAATAATTGTTGAGCCCATCCCTCTTTCTTTCCTTTTTCATCAATTCCAAGATACAGTGACAGCAGCAATTAAATGAGTGGACCCAAGCATAGCATTAATATTTGCAATGAAAATATACAATAAATAATTATAATAAATAAAAATATTATATCTCTTCTTCTTTTTTTTTCCTTTTTGTAGGTGCAGATAATCCCACCACCAATTAAACAAGTTCATTTCTTGCCATAGTCGCCACAATTTCCTCTTCAACTTTTTTCTTTAATAGGAGATATACTTACCGTCATTTCTTTTAATATTATATCTCCTTATTTGACCAGCAAATGGTCAGAGGCGAGGCGCATTTCTTCTTGGACGCGCAAACACGCGCTCACATGGAGATGGAGCCAACCGTCGAGCCCCTCCGCTCTGTTGTTTTCTATATCTCGTCGTTGGCCACTCTATTATGCCTGACATCTTTCATCGCGCTACCGCTCCCCTCATCTACTCTCTCCTATCAACCTCAATCCTCTAAGCTATGTGCTCCAGCCCCAGTCCTGCCTCTTGTCTTGCGATTGTGTCCAAGGCCACCCTCATTCATGGAAACCGCCAACCTAGCCCTGGGCAAGTCCTCACTGCCATACTTAATGAAACCCTTGATCAAATGAACGCCGCCGACGCAATGGCCAGCTACATCTACAATCAAAACAATGGAACTCGACAACAAAGTATAATTTGGACCTTTCAAGTATAATTGCACCATTTTTTCTTTGCTGTGGCATCAAAAAGTGATGGGAAGAACACCAGAGCGGTGCCACTTGAACCAAAGAACAGAGGATCTGGATGAGTTGGTCCACCATGGGCTTAGACTTTTGGAGACCACCAAATTTTATCGGCAGATCTCTCTCTCTCTCCAGAGATTTTTTTTTTTTTTTTAAAGACTGATGGGGATACCTTTCTTTCTGGAAAAAGAGAAAAAGACTGAGTGGTTTTGTGAGCCCCGGATCCTCACCATGTGAGGATCCGTCTTCTTGGACCGGAGGAGGGGGAGGCGCCGCAGCCGTACCGCACACGGGCGGCTCCCCAGCCCCGCCGGTCAAAGAGGGCGGCACCCTCTTCTCTCAAGTGCAGAGGAGGCCTCCCCACGCAGCTATAAATGGAGAGGGAGGAGGGAGCCTTCCCCTCCACCCACCACCATTAATCCTAAGGTATTTCCCCCCTCCCTTCTTCCACGATTTTTCTCTGTGGCAGTGAGACAGAGAGCGGGTGAACGGGAGGAATTCCTCCGTTACCATGCCCGGCCGCTCGAGGCGGCCGGAGGAGCGAGGAGGGGTGGTGTCCGGCCGCTCGAGGCGGCCGGAGAAGGCATTGGAGGGCCGCCGGGCGGCCCTCCCTTCTTTTGGAGCCAAGCCGCTCCGTGGCTTGGTTCGGGCCCGGCGGAGTGCCCGCCGGCTTGCCGGGCCCGGGCTGCTGTCGGCGGCCTCCACCGGCGCTGGGGCAGCGTCCGGTGGAGGTCCGGCCGGCCGTGGTGGCCGGCCGTGCCACCGGCAGGGGTAGAAGCCGCGGCGGGCAACGGAAGAGAGAGAGAGAATAGAGGAAGAGAGAGAGGGGGAGGAGCTCGGCCACGACGGCGGCCGGCTCCGGGCCGATCGGCGGTGGCCGGGCCCCTCCGGGAAGCGGCCGGCGGCGGCCCTGGCCGCCGGCACAATCCTTCCCCTGTTTCGATTGAAACAGGGGAAGCGGGGGAAATAGGGGGAGCGGGCCGGTTCGGGCCGTTCCCCCTTTTGGGCCCTATTGGGCCGTTTCGCGAGCTATTTATGGGTCACGATTTAAATACTGTATTGGGTCAAAAATGAAAAATAAAAGTATGCCCCGGATCAGTGTTGATTCTAGTTTCTGGGGGTATTTTTATTTTCCCATTTGGGCTTATGTAGTGGGAGATATTCAAGCCCCAAGTTGGCCCCGGGATTAAAATTGGGTAGAGCTAAAAGCTATTTTGATATGCTACTTTTGGGGACTAAAAATTGGGAAATTGATGCTGTAGGTACCCAGGTGCTTAAATAGCCGAATTACATCTTTGGATTAGCGCCAGGAGGTAAGTAAGTCATTTATCATAATTTTCATAAATTAATAAAATATGAAAATTATGTATTTAAATGTTATATTATTATATATTGCATTATTTGAAAAATAAGAAAATGGATTGGTATTATTATTTGTAAATGAGCCTTTGCTATGATTAGTTTATTATTTATTATATTTTATAAATAATTGGGTATCTATGTGGACAACTGATCAATTGGCATGACTTTGAAATTGTTAAAGGTTTTATAAATATACATGTGTATGTGACATGTTTTTATGAAAAGTATATGGATTGCATTTTTGCAACGATACATGCTATTTAGCAAGTAATACTTTGTGTATATGATGATATGTCCCACTATGGTCCGCTATGATATGGTATGATGTGATATGTTGCATGACTCACTTGGCACCGGGACCCAACTCCATAGGGGGGTATATGGAGCACACACACCAGGAGGTGTGCTGTGACAGGATATGGCAATATTATGCCACATGGCACCGGGACCCATCTCCATAGGGGGGTATATGGAGAACACACTCTTGGGGTGTGTTGTAGCCGGATATGGCAGGATGTGAGTGCATGACACTGGTTCCAGGACCCTGACTCCTAGGGGATATTTAGGGAGGATACACCCAAGGGGGGTGTTACACCCGAGAGGGGTGTTATGTGTACATAGTGTATGGCCGTGGGACATTGGTATAAAAATACATTTTTGTACATGCTATTTACAGTGGTTTTATCCTGAAATTGTATATTCTTGATATACTATATATGGCAATTGCTTCCAAAATTTATTTTGAGCATATGATGCATGTTGCGATAACATGGTAATGTATCTGAAATATGGGAGCTTGGCAGATATTTATTGTGGAAAAATTTAGTTTATAAAAGCATGAAGTGATTAAATTACATTATAGTTGGCTTACTTATTGAGTGTGAGCTCATTTAAATCTCACAATGTTTTTCAGAGACACAGAACTGAAGATGGGGATATGGGGTAGTTGAAGCAGCTATCAGAGTGACTTAGATCCAGTACTTTGTTGTAACCCCATTGAGTTATGTATTTTGGCATGTAGTCTAAAACGTATGATTATGGTTTGTATTAAGAACCATTTAAATTGGAAATTTTAATTATTATCCCTTCTTGTATTAAATGTTATATTTCGGGACGCCTTGCATGCCCGGCATGCGGCGGGTTGCCACCTCTAGATCCAATATAGGGTCTGGGGCGTGACAGCTTATGTGGTATCAGAGCCTAGGTTTAACCTTAGGGACAAACACCATATGACACTAGGCAGAACATTAGGATTACATTGGGAGGGTGATAACTTTATTAAAAATTTCAAGTAATATATTTTGGAAGCCTGAATTTTGTGGTTTACAAGGTTATTGACTGGGACCTAACTCTGGCAGGAGTTAAGGATGCCACGTCGCACTAGGAGTCTACGGCCCATTGGGAACTCCCAAGCTGTTGACTCGGGCCAGCAGGGAGGCCAGCAAGCTTCCGGAGGCTCTGGTTCCGTTAATTTAGCTAACAATGAGCAACCACAATTTCAAGCCCAGTTGCTTCAGACTCTGGCGGGAATGTCGCAGGCTATGCAAGCCATGCAGCAACAGATTCAGCAAATCCAACCTGCTCGGCCTGCCTCTCCCGCTCCGCAGCCTGCTCAGTCGGCTCCATTCCAGCCCTGGCGGGAGGGGGCCGGAGCTTTGCTGAGTTCAAGAGCTTGGCCCCTGCTCCCTTTTGTGGATCCACTAACCCTGCCGATGCTGAAAAATGGATGAGGGAGATGGAGAAAGCCTTTGCAACTCATGGTAGCCAAGAGGAGGAGCGAATCAGATTCGCTACCTACCTCCTTCAGGGGGAGGCATATGATTGGTGGCTACTTGTGGAGCAGCGAATGGATGGACGGACTGTTTCCTGGGGAGAGTTTAAGGAAGTCTTCTATGACAAATACTTCCCCAATAGTGTGCAGAGGCAGATGCAGTCGGAGTTTGTCAAACTGGAGCAAGGAAATCTCTCTGTGGCGCAGTATGAAGCTGAGTTTACCCGGTTGGCTCGGTTTGCTCCAGACATAGCCGCCACTGAGAGAGCCAAGATCATCAAGTTCACCGAGGGACTGAGGCCTAGACTGATGCAAGCAGTCAATGCCTTTGAACTCTCCACATTCAGTGCTGTGGTGAACAAGGCCCTGGTGATTGAGAGAGATATGGGAGTGGTCCATAAGTAGTGGGAGCAACAACAGAGGAAGAAGAAGGGGCCTCCTTCTGGCCAGTCTTCAGGACAGGCCAAGAAGAAAGGTCCTTATCAGGCCCCCTCAGGACCAAAGAGTACGGAAACTCGTTGCCCTCAATGCGGAAACTCCCATCCAGGCAAGTGGTGCCGCGGGACGGCTGGTGCCTGCTTCATATGTGGGCAGGTGGGTCACAAGATGGCCACTTGTCCCCTTCGGAGGGATCAGCAGCCTCCTGTGGATCAAGGCAGAGGCCAGCAGCAGCAGCCTAGGACCCAGGGAAGGGTCTTTACTCTCACACAACAGGATGCTGCCGCTTCCAACTCCGTTGTGACAGGTACGCCTGTTACTTAAGTACTCATTTAAGATTGCTTCATTCATATGCAATGGGATGCATTGATCATGAATGATAAAAGTATTGTTAAACCTCATGACATCTAAGATAAACTAAATTTTGTGACCAGGTATAATTAAAGTAGGCAATGCTTATGCTCAATTCTTAGTAGATCCGGGTGCCACACATTCATTTGTATCTGGCACATATCTCGCTAAGGATGAATCTTTGACACCCGTTCCCCTAGAGCAGGAGTTGTGCATTGCTCTCCCAAATGGTGATGTTATGAGGGTAGACTCAGTATGCAGATCCTGCCTGATTAACATGGGGGATAGTAGATTGAAGGCCGATCTAATCGTCCTCCCACTAAAATCATTCGATGTTATCCTTGGGATGGACTGGTTGGCCTCCTATCATGCTTCAGTAGACTGTTTCAGAAAGATGGTGATCTTCAAAATTCCTAATCAACCTGAATTCAGTTTTACTGGAAGTCAGGAGCATCTGGCCTCGGTGTTCGTGTCAGCACTACAGGCCACGAAGTATTTGAAGAAGGGTAGCCAAGGGTTTCTTGCTGTGGTCAAAGATCTTCAGCAGGATGAGGTCAAGTTGGATGATATTCCAGTGGCTCGGGAATTTCCTGAGGTATTCCCAGATGATTTGACCGAATTACCCTCAGATCGGGAGGTTGAGTTCACTATTGATTTGGCCCCTGGCACTGGACCTATATCCAAGGCCCCGTACCGTATGGCCCCAGCTGAGCTAAAAGAGTTGAAGAGCCAATTGCAGGAGCTCCTTGACCGGGGATTCATCAGACCTAGTGTATCTCCTTGGGGTGCTCCAGTTTTATTTGTCAAAAAGAAAGATAGAAGTCTTCGGCTCTGCATTGATTACCGAGAAATCAATAGGGTAACAGTGCGGAACAAGTATCCTCTGCCAAGGATTGATGATCTATTTGATCAACTTCAAGGAGCTCGGGTATTCTCGAAGATTGATCTTCGGTCAGGATACCATCAACTCAAGGTCAAGGCTGGGGATGTGCTTAAGACAGCATTCAGGACTAGGTATGGCCACTACGAGTTCTTGGTGATGCCGTTTGGGTTGACTAATGCCCCAGCAGCATTCATGGACTTGATGAACAGAATCTTTAAGCCATACTTGGACCAGTTTGTGGTGGTGTTCATTGATGACATCCTGGTGTATTCTAAAAGCCAGGAGGAGCATGTGGACCACCTGAAGATTGTTCTGCAAACTCTTCGGGAGAAAAAGCTTTATGCCAAGTTGCAGAAGTGTGACTTCTGGTTGAGCCAAGTATCATTCTTGGGTCATATAATATCTAAAGATGGCATATCTGTGGATCCAAAGAAGATTGAGGCAGTTGTTAACTGGTGTAGGCCTTCCAATGTGTCTGAAATAAGAAGTTTTGTGGGGCTGGCTGGATATTATCGCAGATTTGTGGAAGGCTTCTCTCGCATTGCTCTACCCCTGACTCGCTTGACCCAAAAACAAGCGAAGTTTGATTGGACTGAGGAGTGTGAGAGAAGTTTTCAGGAGCTGAAGCAACGCCTAGTATCAGCCCCCGTCCTTACCCTTCCGTCAGGATCTGGAGGATTCACCTTATTCACGGATGCTTCTCGAAAGGGATTGGGATGTGTTCTGATGCAAAATGAGAAGGTGATAGCCTATGCCTCTCGGCAGTTAAAGCCATACGAGCAAAACTATCCTACCCATGACCTGGAGTTGGCCGCCGTGATTTTTGCCTTGAAGATTTGGCGGCATTATCTGTATGGAGAGACATGTGATGTGTATACAGACCACAAAAGTCTGAAATACATCTTCACTCAGAAGGAGTTAAATTTGAGACAGAGGAGGTGGATGGAGCTACTAAAAGATTATGACCTGAACCTGCACTATCATCCAGGGAAGGCCAATGTGGTAGCTGATGCCTTGAGTAGGAAGTCCTCCTCGGAGTTAGCTTCTATGATCACTTCTCAACCTCACATCTGGAGGGACCTTGAGAAGTTGGAGGTTGGATTGCGAGTACAGCGGTCCGATGGACTTGTGGCAGCACTTGTACTCCAACCCACTCTAATAGACAGGATCAAGTCCTCCCAGAAAGAAGACTTGGACCTGCAAAAGATTAAAGAAGCTGTGAAGTCAGGGGTTCAAAATGAATTTGCTATAATGGAGGATGGATCCCTGAGATTTGATGGCAGGCTCTGTGTGCCACATGCGGTGGAACTAAGAGCAGAAATTCTGAGGGAGGCCCACTACTCTCCCTATACAGTGCACCCAGGAGGCACCAAGATGTACAGAGACCTAAAAGAAAATTTTTGGTGGAAGGGAATGAAAAGAGAGATTGCTCAGTATGTGGCCAAATGTTTAGTATGTCAGCAAGTGAAGGCTGAACATCAAAGGCCTGCAGGACCTCTTCAATCTCTGATGATTCCACAATGGAAATGGGAGAAGATCACTATGGACTTCGTGACTGGTCTGCCTAAGACCCTTAGGAATAATGATGCGGTGTGGGTCATTGTAGACAGATTGACGAAGTCAGCCCATTTCCTGCCATTCAGAGTTGGGATTTTCAGTGAAAGATTAGCCCACATGTATATTGAACAAATTGTGAAGCTTCATGGTGTCCCCGTATCTATTGTATCAGATCGGGATACTAGGTTTGTGTCCCAATTCTGGAAGAGTCTTCATAGGGCTCTGGGGACCAAATTGAACTTCAGCACAGCCTTTCATCCTCAGACAGATGGGCAGTCTGAGAGGACCATACAGACCCTGGAGGACATGTTGCGAGCCTGTGTGATGGACTTGGGCGGTGCTTGGGACAACCACTTATCTTTAGTGGAATTTGCTTACAATAATAGTTACCAAGCCAGTATCCAGATGGCTCCATTTGAGGCCTTGTATGGTAGAAAATGCAGATCCCCCTTATGTTGGGATGATGTGGGAGAGAGAAGATTGTTGGGCCCTGAACTGATTCGGCAGACAGTAGAGAAGGTGCAGTTGATTAAGGAACAACTCCGTACAGCTCAGAGCCGACAGAAGAGCTATGCAGATGTGAGAAGAAGGGAGCTAGAATTTCAGGTTGGAGACCATGTCTTTCTAAAGATATCACCAACCAAAAATGTGATGAGATTTGGGATTAAAGGTAAATTGAGTCCACGATACATTGGGCCATTTGAGATTCTAAGTAAAGTAGGGGAGGTGGCTTATAGCCTGGCATTACCTCCAGTGCTCTCTGGGGTACACAATGTATTTCATGTATCTATGTTGAGAAAGTACATTTCTGACCCCAGCCATGTGATACAGTTTGAGCCCATGCAGTTAAGGAATGATCTGACATATGAAGAGCATCCTGTGCGTATTGTGGACCGCAAGGACCAAGTCTTAAGACGGCGTAGCATTCCCTATGTCAAGGTTCAGTGGAGTAACCATTCTGAGAGGGAAGATACTTGGGAGCTGGAGGAGGAAGTGAAAAAGAAATATCCATACCTATTTTTATCTTAAATAATGTTTCTTATAATCAAAGCTTTGGATTCTAAATGTTATATGATGTACACCAATTTTGAGGCCGAAATTTTTATAAGGAGGGGAGAATGTGAGCCCCGGATCCTCACCATGTGAGGATCCGTCTTCTTGGACCGGAGGAGGGGGAGGCGCCGCAGCCGTACCGCACGCGGGCGGCTCCCCAGCCCCGCCGGTCAAAGAGGGCGGCACCCTCTTCTCTCAAGTACAGAGGAGGCCTCCCCACGCAGCTATAAATGGGGAGGGAGGAGGGAGCCTTCCCCTCCACCCACCACCATTAATCCTAAGGTATTTCCCCCCTCCCTTCTTCCACAATTTTTCTCTGTGGCAGTGAGACAGAGAGCGGGTGAACGGGAGGAATTCCTCCCGTTACCATGCCCGGCCGCTCAAGGCGGCCGGAGGAGCGAGGAGGGGTGGTGTCCGGCCGCTCGAGGCGGCCGGAGAAGGCATTGGAGGGCCGCCGGGCGGCCCTCCCTTCTTTTGGAGCCAAGCTGCTCCGCGGCTTGGTTCGGGCCCGACGAGTGCCCGCCGGCTCGCCGGGCCCGGGCTGCTGTCGGCGGCCTCCACCGGCGCCGGGGCAGCGTCCGGTGGAGGTCCGACCGGCCGTGGTGGCCGGCCGTGCCACCGGCAGGGGTAGAAGCCGCGGCGGGCAACGGAAGAGAGAGAGAGAAATAGAGGAAGAGAGAGGGGGAGGAGCTCGGCCACGGCGGCGGCCGGCTCCGGGCCGGTCGGCGGTGGCCGGGCCCCTCCGGGAAGCGGCCGGCGGCGGCCCTGGCCGCTGGCACAATCCTTCCCCTGTTTCGATTGAAACAGGGGAAGCGGGGGAAATAGGGGGAGCGGGCCGGTTCGGGCCGTTCCCCCCTTTTGGGCCCTATTGGGCCGTTTTGCGAGCTATTTATGGGCCACAATTTGAACACTGTATTGGGTCAAAAATGGAAAAATAAAAGTATGCCCGGATCAGTGTTGATTCTAGTTTCTGGGGGTATTTTTATTTTCCCATTTGGGCTTATGTAGTGGGAGATATTCAAGCCCCAAGTTGGCCCCGGGATTAAAATTGGGTAGAGCTAAAAGCTATTTTGATATGCTACTTTTGGGGACTAAAAATTGGGAAATTGATGCTGTAGGTACCCAGGTGCTTAAATAGCCGAATTACATCTTTGGATTAGCGCCAGGAGGTAAGTAAGTCATTTATCATAATTTTCATAAATTAATAAAATATGAAAATTATGTATTTAAATGTTATATTATTATATATTGCATTATTTGAAAAATAAGAAAATGGATTGGTATTATTATTTGTAAATGAGCCTTTGCTATGATTAGTTTATTATTTATTATATTTTATAAATAATTGGGTATCTATGTGGACAACTGATCAATTGGCATGACTTTGAAATTGTTAAAGGTTTTATAAATATACATGTGTATGTGACATGTTTTTATGAAAAGTATATGGATTGCATTTTTGCAACGATACATGCTATTTAGCAAGTGATACTTTGTGTATATGATGATATGTCCCACTATGGTCCGCTATGATATGGTATGATGTGATATGTTGCATGACTCACTTGGCACCGGGACCCAACTCCATAGGGGGGTATATGGAGCACACACACCCAGGAGGTGTGCTGTGACAGGATATGGCAATATTATGCCACATGGCACCGGGACCCATCTCCATAGGGGGGTATATGGAGAACACACTCTTGGGGTGTGTTGTAGCCGGATATGGCAGGATGTGAGTGCATGACACTGGTTCCAGGACCCTGACTCCTAGGGGATATTTAGGGAGGATACACCCGAGGGGGGTGTTACACCCGAGAGGGGTGTTATGTGTACATAGTGTGTGGCCGTGGGACATTGGTATAAAAATACATTTTTGTACATGCTATTTACAGTGGTTTTATCCTGAAATTGTATATTCTTGATATACTATATATGGCAATTGCTTCCAAAATTTATTTTGAGCATATGATGCATGTTGCGATAACATGGTAATGTATCTGAAATATGGGAGCTTGGCAGATATTTATTGTGGAAAAATTTAGTTTATAAAAGCATGAAGTGATTAAATTACATTATAGTTGGCTTACTTATTGAGTGTGAGCTCATTTAAATCTCACAATGTTTTTCAGAGCCACAGAACTGAAGATGGGGATATGGGGTAGTTGAAGCAGCTATCAGAGTGACTTAGATCCAGTACTTTGTTGTAACCCATTGAGTTATGTATTTTGGCATGTAGTCTAAAACGTATGATTATGGTTTGTATTAAGAACCATTTAAATTGGACGAATTTTAATTATTATCCCTTCTTGTATTAAATGTTATATTTCGGGATGCCTTGCATGCCCGGCATGCGGCGGGTTGCCACCTCTAGATCCAATATAGGGTCTGGGGCGTGACAGGTTTTCACAGTTAATAAATGAGGGGCTGCTAGACGCTTCTAAGCTTTGATTACGGCATGGGAAGGCGATCTCTTCTTCAGCCACCTTCTGGTGGAGGAGGTACCTGGTGAATTGGATTCAATAAGAATGGATTCTTCTCAACCCTCAGTGAATCGGCATGGCAAGACTCTTATTAAATCCGATCTGATCGTATAGATAGGCTGGCACAATTTAAATAGCTCGACTGCAAAGCAGAGGAAACCACAACAAGAGACTATCCATACGATCTCCAACCACCAAACCAGTGAAAACGATGTCAATATATTAAAAGAAAAGATTCTTTGTCGGATGTTACTAACTTGTCTCCAGGTACAATCAAAAGCATAAAACAGTAATTTTTGACTAAATGATCAGGAAATAATCCAATTGGTAACATCCTACTCATAAATTATGAAGGGAAAAAGAGAAGACGTACTATTAATTATGATAAAATAAGTGGAAGATTAAATATCTTATGTTGATTGAAGTTTTCAGTTGAGAGTATTGAGGGAGGGCTATCCTATTATATTATGTAGACAATCACTTACAAATCTCTTCTAACGAAGATTTTATTTTTCTTAATGCTAAGAGAGACTGTGCTAAGCTAGCATAACTACACAAACCCCAGGCTGGTTCAAAAGGAGCTCACTGGCATCGCGGCTCACGGGACGCCACTCGGCCCCGGCACGGCGGTGCCCCCGAGTTGGTTAAGTCTCTAAAGGCTCCGTACCTATATATCAAAGAATGGTTAGGACATTTCCAATACATTTTATCTTTTCTGATTCAAATGTTTATATATATCTTCATTTATCTTCGTACGTAGTGCAAGTACTACTTAGCTATCAATTGTAATATACGTTGCAGGTTCTGATGGTGCTGGCCTCATCCTACGAGACTTGAGAATAGAAAATACAGCGGGGCTCGGGGCTGGTCGAGGTGTGGCCCTCCGAGTTGCAGGAGACCGAAGCGTCATCCATAGGTGCCATATCGATGGCTACCAAGACACGCTCTATGTACATAGCAATCGCCAATTCTATCGTGACTGTTGGATATCAGGTACCATGGATTTTATCTTTGGAAACGCTGCAGTTGTCTTCCAAAATTGTAGCATCATTGCTCGAAAGCCTCAAAAACACGCATGGAATGCAATCACTGCACAAAAACGAGATAATCCACTCGATAACACGGGCATGTCAATCCAGAAGTGTAGGGTCCTACCTTCTGATGACCTTCGACCAATTATGCACTCCGTTAAAACGTACCTTGGTCGGCCATGGGGGGTGTATGCGAGGGTGGTATACATGCAGTCGTTCTTAGACGGGCACATTTATCCTGGAGGGTGGCATTACTGGAGGGCTAAAAATGATACATTGTATTATGGGGAGTATAAAAATGATGGGCCAGGGGCCAAGACCCATGGTCGAGTGACATGGCCTGGACATCATGTGATCACAAATCCAAAAGAGGTAGAGAAATTCACGGTTGCACAATTGATAGATGGAGGAACTTGGTTGCAAGACGCTGGGGTTCCTTTCGATGAAGAAGGGTTATGACTATGAGATGGATTGTATTGCAGGACATATATAATAGTTGAATTGCATGCATGGTTTTATTTTTTAAGGTCGGAGTGATCGAGTACATTTCTGTTGTCATAATCAATAAACAAATTAAGTTTCTGATTTTCTGCATCAATTGTAAATGGCAGCACATTGGCTCTTAGTTTAATATCATATACATTTAGATTTTTTTTTTTTTTTTCCTTTCTTGCAGAAGAAATGTTCGGTCTTGTAGTTGCCAAGGCAATGAATAACTACTTTAGTCCAATTTCTTGGCTTAGTTGGATGGCATCCATCTCCAAAGAGTTGCATCCGAAGAGTTCTGCGATTCAATATAGATAATTTTTTACTAGTCAATGGTTACTCTAAAATGCGACAGCACATCTATGCTTCCTTTCATTTATAGTGCAATAGATTCCATTCATTTGCAAACATAAAAGGGAAAAGGCTGTGATCGTGTATTTCTAAAGCAAAAATAAAAGGATACAATTTGTCCCTTCTGATCTCATAACAGACCTTTCATTTTGGGAGAATAAAATAACAATTGTCTTTTAGGAAACTAGATAATAATAGAATAATACAACAAAACTATTTGCTCAACCCCATTCGTCAAATGCCAACAAT